>JALPQD010000666.1:288343-423176 GCA_023101885.1 Typhlomys cinereus
TATCCCGCTTACGCCCGTCCACCGGACACCCTCATACCTCTTTTCTCTTCCAGGCGCCATTCTATCACTTTTCTTTTTTTTCAAACTTGTATTTTTTATCGGTGCCCATGTCCATTCTTGCCTATCTTTTTTTGGCTTTCCTGATTTTCTTTCACCGCTTCTTGCCAATTCTTCTCCTACTTTTCGGTTTCCTTTTATTCCTTTTTTCTGTAACTAAGATGCTACTGGGATTACAGATTATACTTACCCTACTGCATCCGCGACTTTTATCATGGCCTTTAGGTTTTTTGAATTCATAATCTCAGGTTGTACAGGCCACTTTTATGTTGACAGATTGCTTACTTATTTCCGCTTACATACCCACACCACTCCCCTCACAGCCCATGAACACCCCCCCTTAAATCTTCTACTTATCAGCGAACGAAGTAAAACCATCTTCTCCCTTCACCTCTCTCTCCTAAATATAAACCCTCCACAACCCGCACGCACGCACGCACCCGACCTCTTGGACCAGCCCTTAAGACATAGGAGAACTTTTATTTCTATAAGTCAGGGCCAGTTCAATTCCTGCCACACACCAACCTGGGGACTCCCTCCCTTCCCCCGATTTTTTTGCTTCTCCCCGCCCCTCCTTTTTTTTTACTCCCCCCCCCCCCTCTCCTCTTTCCACATTCCCCTTCCCTCCCCTTTTTTCTCCCTTCCCATTCTGCCTTCCTTTCCTTCTATTATACCCTCCATATTCCACCCCCTTCACCCTCCGACCTGCCTATCCCGTTTTGACTCTACCTCGTATACTGATGTTCCTTTTCCAGAGGGAAAAGGATATTCAAATAGACAGACTCACAGCATCTGTTCCTCTATTACTGCATCTTATTAAGGGGCAAGTCCCTATATTTATTTTTATTTTTGAGAAGGCACTGACATGTAAAGGATACAGATACTGCACATGTAGTAATATAATTCATGTGAAATCATTTTCCATGTTGTTTAACCAGATGAGATTATAGAAGAATATTCACAAAGGATCATGGTAATTTTTTCATCTAATCATGACAATTGACACGTGCCTTATCTTTTTCTTTATGTGATTGATTTCCACACAGCTATGTATTCTTGTAAAAAAAAAAAAAAAGGAAACATAATAAAAGAAAATGTACCATAACAAACATACTTCTTTTTTGATGTTTCCTTTTTTTTTTTTTTTTTACAAAGTAATACATAGTCTTGTGGAAAATTCAATCACTATACAAAGAAAAAGATAAGGCACGTGTCTATTGTCATGATTTTAGATGAAAAATATTACCATGAATCCTTTGTGAATATTCTTCTATAATTCTCTATCTGGTTAAACAACATGGATAAATGATTTCACATGAATTATATTACTACATGTGCAGTATTCTGTATCCTTTTTACATGTCATGTGCTCTTCTCATAAAAATAAATATAGGGACTTGCCCCTTAATAATGCATAATAAGCATGCTGTATCTGTCTATTTATATCCTTTTCTTGGAAAAAACATGCATTACATAGTCTATGCAGTCTGAGTGAATTATGATAATCATTGTAGTCTCTCCCCATTTGGTGTGTGGCAGGGAATTGACTGGCCCTGACTTATAAAATAAAAGTTCTCCTATGTGCTTAAGGGCTTCCAGGGACCAATTAACATACTCTCTGTGATTTAATATTTAAGAAATGAAAGGAGAGAGTTTTCTTCTTTCATGATTAAGAGTTTAGGGGCATCCTGGGAGATGGTTAAGCGGGTAGCAATCTTGCTGCTAAAGTCTGACAACCTGAGTTTGATCCCTAGAAGCCATGTAAAAAGTCAGATGCAGTGGTGTATATCTGTAATCCCAGTGCTCTTAGTACAAGATAGGAAACAGAAATAGGAGAATTGGCAAGAAGCTCTCAGGCCATCTAGCTGGCCTGAGAAAATCAAGGTGGAAGGTGATGATTGGCTCCTGGAGGTTGTTCAGTGACCTCTGTATGCACTGTGACACACGTGGGCCTGTGCATGCACACACACAACAAAAATAAATAAATAACTTAAAAATAGTTAAGGAACTAGACATATAGCTCAGTGATAGACTACTTTCTTAACAGACACAACACACTAGGATCAAACTGTGAAAAGAAAAAAAATTGATAGTTGAGTTATCATAAGCTCAAATTTCTTGTTGTCATATTAATTATATTAACTATATATATATGTCATATTAACTATAAGGAGGAACCTGTCATCAATACAAAAACTGGATCTGAAATACACAAAGAAGCAGAGGTAACAAAATGAACAAAAACAGTGAGCAATGCATCCATGCCTGGAGCCAATTCACTTGTACTACAGTTAGTTGTGTTGTCAAGTGGCACAGGAATTCTTAAATCACTTTATTATACAAAATTTCTCAATAAAAATCATGGGGCTTATGAAGAAACTGGGAATAGGAACATATCATCCATAAAGGTCATTAGTGACATACACTATAGACAAAATACATTGACATAATAAAAATGGTAGCACAAGTTTTACCCACGCTAAATAAATAGTACACATATATGACACTTCATTTTGAAAAAGAGCTAAAGTTTATTTATAGAAATGGCTGTCAGATAAGGAAAGAAGAGAAAAGGGAAGACAGGCAGGCATGGAGGAGATATGCTCACTGTACAGTATGTCTGCATGAAAACTTAAAAATAAATAAAATTTGAAAAGATATGGGTGTCAGAAGAGTTGCTATTTATAAATTATTTTGAAGTGGTGTTAAAAGTGTTGTGTGAACTATGTAATACAGTAATTGCAAGGATTATGAACAGGAGGGATGGGGTCGGAGGGCCACACCAGACACAAGGAGAGAGGGGACCATGTTACAGCAGAGAAAATAGGCCTCCATCAAGGAATGCAAGTAAGTAATGTGACACCTGATTAAGTTCACAGACGTTCGTTCCTGATCATGTACAACTGAGGGGGTATGATCTCACCAGAAGGGGAGGGCATATAGTCTGGCAGATAAAAAGTAACCATTTTGCAAATGGGTGACTGACCCCTCCCTCACTGAGGTTTCCTACTTTTATTAATCTACCCTTGAATGTGCTATTATAACAAGACTCCAGTTTAACAGCTTTTTGTCTCTGACCAGGGCGGGGGGACATACAGTGCCCATCAGGATGGAGTGAAGGACATTGCAGGGGCAGCAAAACTGCAAAAGAAAATCAACAAACCACAATCCAGAACTTCAGAGACTCTATATCAACCACATAGAACTAGGCCAGCCTAATCTCCCCCCATCCTGAAGCTCAGGGACATTTGCAGAAGAGGGGGCGGTAAGATTGTAAGAGCAAAAGGATGGGAGGAGCAATGATTTGCAAGATTCTCCACACAAGTTAGGGCTGAAGCAATCATAATAGGACTTTGCATGCCCTGCCCCATGTCCAACACACTATTGACCTCACAAAGTCTAGCATCAGCTAAAGGCACCAAGATCCTTGGAGGCAAGGGATTGCCAGCCACAGTAGTGTTCCAATGCTTAAGGGGAACATGGGAAAGGGTTCAGGGAAATGCCACTGGGTCCTTGTACATCATCGGAGAGGAGGACCCAGAGGAGAGTTAGGCATACACAATAAAGGACTCTCTGGGAATTGGGGGGAGGCACTGGGGTATGGGGAAGGAGGGAGGGGGAGCAGGGGATTCGGGGGTAGGAGGAGGGAGGGAGGGAACTGGTCTACCTATTAAGTTTGTATGAGCGGAAATAATAAAATGTATTTTAAAAAGTGTTGTGTGAAAACATACTGAAAGCTTTAACACTAGATGTGAGCAGATGGGATTTAAAGCACAATGAGCTGAGGTAGGTAGTAGATATCTGAGGTATCCATGTTTGCAATTTATATATTCCTATGTGGTTTATGCACTTAAATATTATTTTCTGATTTAACCTAATGTTTCTAATGAATGAATTTCTGCAAATGAAAATGTGAAATTCACCTTATCCTCTAATTATCTTCTAATATAAATCATGGTAGTAGAACAAATACATTCTAATATATTACCTTTTAATATAATTCTGGTTAGCTTTCTTACAGAATCCCAAATATTATTACATGACTACATAATATTATATTGCAAAAAAAACACATTTGAATTGTAGACTGGATTTTCTGTGTCTGTACATTTACATTCTGTACTTTTCCTGTAACACTTGTTTGCAATAAAAGGCTAACATGTATAATAATAATCTTGGATCACTGATGTTCTGGGTGATTATTCTCAGGGTTGGCGCAATACTCAAAGATATTGACAGTTTGCATTGTTCTTGCTATGAAGAGAGAAAATTCCCTACCACAAATTGTTCCATATTATATCTGTGACTTTTTCTCTTTGGAGAATATAGTTGTTGCTATACATAAGGAGGTTAGTCAAGCATAAAGCATGTTTTCCTTAAACCCACCTTAACTTTGCAATTCTTGTAGTCATTGAAAATGAGCAAAGTAGGAAACGATTTTTATCATGATTTTTATATACACATAAGATTTTGTGACATCATATGATTTTTTAAATTCAAATAACTCTTTAATGGAACTTTTAGTTCTTGGTTACCCTACAAAACAGTATTCTATGGACCAAAATTGAACAAAAGTTTTTAGAGTCTGACAGTAAATCTTTCATACCTTGTAAACCACGTAATCACTGTTCCAACTATTAAACTCTGCCAGGCAAACAGCCAATATATAACATAAACAAAGAGGTGTGTCTGTGTAGCAAAAACAGCATGAGCAACAGTTTGTTGAACACTGCTTTTGAACTATAGTTTGTTCTTTTTTCTTTGCTTATTTGTTTTAGGAAATCTAAGGACTGTCCACAAAGGTTCAGGAATCTCAAGCAAAAAACAGAGATCTAAATTATCTTTACCTCAAATAGAGCTGTTTTTACTTTTATCATTCATGTACTTTTGTGTGAGATTATATTGGATTAAGGGTTTTTTTTAATACAATGAAGTGTTTTGAAACAAATTTTTTTGAATTAAACTTAAAGCCCAATGCTTTAAAACTTAACAATGGATATTTCAGGCAAAATAAGCATATCTTTTGGCATCTGTAAAAATATGATTTGTATACACATTGTCTTGTTCCCAGACGTTGAATATTTCATGTAGATATGAAAACATTTAAATATACAATTCTAATAGCTCTAAATATGTCATCAGCTTATCATTCTTACTCCTCATTTTGACTATTTTCCTGAATACAATGTTTAACTTACCTTAAAAAGCCTAAGAGGAAACTGCTAGCCAGCACCCCTCCTGTCAGAGGAAGGTTTGCAGTGGGGAAAAAGGGTGGGAATAAATAAGGGGAGGAAATGATATAAATTCATTGTGTTCATGTATGAAAATCTAAAAGGATTTTTAAAAAACAAAGGTATGACATGGTACATTTAAATAAAGCTCCAAACTAGAACCCCATTTTGTCTCAATGCTAGGTTTTCAGCTCAAGGAAGACAAGAATTAAGTTATCGACTTCATCTTTGAAATATTCTTGCTACCTCAGAACACTGTGTGACACCAAATAGAACATGTTCACTGACTTGAAAGACCAGTTTCCACACATAGCAACAAAGTATTAAAACAGTTTTGTTTATATGTAAAGGGGCTATACTTCTATATATAAAAAACCTGTTTTTAGGAAAAATAAAACTAATAAATAAAAAGCAAATAAATTTATGTTCTTATATCTTCTCACATGGAAGTTTATGATTCAACAGTTAAAGCACTTAGAAGAAGCAAAGGGATTGGAGTTCCAATCCCACGTCTCCAGTAAAACATGTTGGGTGGATATGACAGACCACCTGTAATTGGTGTAAAAAGGCAGAAATGAAGACCCTCTAGTATAAGCTAGCTAGCCAAACTAATCTTATTTGTGAACTCTGGCTTTGATTCGAGACCCTGTTTCAAAAATAACGTGGCAGAAGAGTGACTGAGAATGATTTCTGCTATCTCCCTTCAGCCTCCACAAACCCATCCATACATGTGCACTAGCATACAAATATGCACCCACACACATTTCAATATGCATACACCAACATAAATAAACACATGAAAATCATAAAAGGAAAATATATGTTCCCATAAATGTATCTCTCAATAATCCATTAGGGAAAAGGCATGTTTTCTGCACTGACTAAGAAAAGGGTAAGTAGAGATGAATTTTGATACCTAGGAAATCAATTACATATTTTAATAGATGCTTAACTTCTTTTTTTTTGAGATAGGATCACATGTAGCCCAGTGTAGCCTCATACTCCCCATAGATTTGAAGATGATCTTGAAGACCCGATTTTCCTGCCTCTGCTTCCAAAGTGCTAGAACTGCATGCTACTACACTTGGTGTTGCTAATTTATTTTCATTTGGCAAGTAAGAATTGCATATTTGGGGGGGGTTACAATATGATGTTGATTGATGTATTTCAATATTGCAGCAATATTCAATAAAATTGTATCACCTCAACAGTTTATCTCTGTTGTGGTGATAAAATAAAGTTCAGTTTAAATTATCACATTTTAGGCACATAAAACGTATTACTTACTAGTTTTCAACAAAAGTTACACTTTCACAGGAATCTACAAGTCTTTGCTTTTTTGAAATGCCTATATCTGAAATCCAGATTTTGTTCTCATTTTTAGGAGCTCATTTGATAATCAAATTATTTATCCTAAATGTATTTGGCAGTAGTTATCTGAACTGAACTGAATGAAGCCACCCACATACTATTTATTGACCCCCTAGATAAACAATTATATAGTCAATTGCCAAATTTTAGCAGAATTAAACATTGTAACCTTTCTAGGGTGCTGCAGATAAAGACAGCATTATGGCATTTGAACTTATACAAATCCATCAGGTCACACCAGACCCTGTCCGGGGTTGGATTACTTCACGATATGTTTAGAATCCCTTTCTAGATTCTGTGAGACTATGCCCTTGGCCCCAATCCAATCTAGTCTTTTGCCACGTTCAGTAGCCATTGAAGCTGCACAAACAACTCCAAGAGCCCATCATGAAGTCAGTGGAAGAAATAATTGTGCCTCATGATTATACTGAAAGTCAATGTTATCGCTTCCATGACCGATGAATGTCCCTTTGTTTAAGAAAGAACATATCAGTCTTTCAAAGTATCTATTTTAATCACTGGACATTGGGCAGTCAAGGATGAGAATTAAATTACTGTTTTAGCCTTGTAAGAAGAGCTACTTAATATATATTTGCAATTTGGCTGACGCACGTCTTGGACGATAAGCAAGAGTTCCTCTCACATTGAAGACAGAAGTTAAGTGTGGGAAAAGTATCTGGTGGCCTCATACAGGCACCGTTCGAGCAATAATAAATCCACCATTTTGGAGATGGGTGCACTCCCCGTGTCTCTCTCGCTGCTCTCTCTGGCCATCTGGCTCATATTCTAATGATCTCAATTAGAGATGGTGTCATTAGTGACTAGGACTTGGCCATGGCCATGACTCTCTGACAGACGTGCTAACCCCTACGGTGGGATATTCAGGACTCGGACTTGAGGACAAACCAAAACGTTCTAGAACGTTTCCTCACGGGATTCTCTCACGATAAGAAAAAAAGAGTCTCACAATTACCCCCCTCAAAATGCTTCTCTTGGTGATTTCTGATGAAAACGCTACGCGAGACCTCACCACGTCGTCGGGCGTGAGCTCTCAAAGCTTAGGCACCACACTGCTCCTGCGCGGCCCTAGACTCCTCCCCTCGGAGGCTCGCCGCCCCCTTTCCCTGCTACTTCCGGTCTCCGGCAAACGCTCACAAGGCGCTTGCGCCGTTTTTGACAGGCTTCTCGCGCAGAAGGGATCGGAGCGCTGCCTCGCTGGGGCCGCCCCCGCCCCTCTTCGCCCCGCCCACGCTTCCCCGGCCCGGCCCCGAAATCTCGCGAGGGTAGGTGCGCTTGGTATTTTGCGGGCCACTAGCTCTCCCAGCTGCTGTAGTGGCTGCTGCGGTAGAAATCGGAGCCGTGGTCCCCGGCACGCCCGCCCTCCCCCACGGAGTCGAGCCGCCGCCTCCTCTGCGCTCCTCACACGCCCAGCGCCCCGAGCGCCGGTCACAGTCCGCGGTGCCAGCTGCCACCTCCCAGGACGGTCGGGGTCAGTCCCGCAGTCGGGCAGCTGACGGTGGCCCTCACTCTCGCAGCAGCCTGTCCCCTCGGGCGGTTCGCTCCCTCTGCAGCCTCGCCAGGGACCCGCCGCTCCGTAGTCCCGCCGGCGTGGAGGACGACGAGAGGAGCCGGGCGACTCACCCTTCCTCCAGGCGGCGCCGGGCCCCCTCACCCGCGGGTGTGTCCTATAAATGGCGTCGGAAAGCGACACCGAGGAATTTTATGATGCCCCTGAAGATGTGCACCTAGGGGGCGGCTACCCAGAAGGGTAAGTACCAGAAGCCGGAACCCAGGAGCCCGGCATCCCGGTCCCTGCTCCGCCGGCGCCTTCCCTCGCGCCTCTCCTCGGTTCCGCTGGTCGCCACCGCCACCCCGTTCCTCTTGATCTCAACTCGAACACCTCGGGACCCAGACCTGGGGCTCTTTAGGACCGAATGAGTTGCAAGAGGCAGAGGCAGCCCTCCTCTATCCATCCCTTTTCCAAGTGAACAATTGGGGGTCTCCCGGGAATCGCTTGCTGGTCCTGTCCAGCAGTCGAGTAGGTAGCACACGTCCCTGAGAGCCAAAGATTTTTTATTTGCGATGTTTAAAGCTTACCTTTCTAACATCCGTTTTGGCCTCGGGGACCGTAGATTTATGGAGCGGTAGCTGGAGAAATTGCACTTCCCAGGTTGTCTGTTTGTTTTAACCGCTAGTTTACCTATTCGTTTCGGGAGTGGCAGTAACCCTTCCCTGTTTGCCATTCACTTTTTCCTTGCACAGAAAAGAAGTGAGAAGAAGGCTGAGTCTTCACTGAAGGAAGTCCTCCAGTCAAAGTATTCTAGATCAACAATATTTTACGAAAGTAGCACTTTACGCTGAGCCAAAAGAAATCCGAGACAAGATCTTTACCATTAGCGAGAATGATTGTGATCTAAAAAAGGTAGCCGGACATAAATGTACACTACCGGCTACAGAAGTACAAACAAGTGCTGAGTAATCTGGTGCTTGGAAGGAGAGCCCAGCTTTGTAACAAACATTTATCTAATTTTGCAAGATGTTTTACTGGTGATTAATACGGGGAATTCTGAGTAAGAGGTTCAGTAGTTGGAATGCTTCTCTTCCTCGGGACGTCTACGTATTGACTCTCACTCCCTCATTTTCAAAGTTAAAAGTGGGTAAAGTGATTTCACAGAACTTTTACTGACGCAGTCTGAACTAGAGACAGTGAAATATATTTTCATGCTATAAGAACTTGCAATTAGAAAAATGTGGATGTTAGTTTTTAATTCTGAGAGTTGAACTTTTTTAGTTTGATGGAATCAAGTTATGCGTGCTTTCTAAAACCATTTTTCATATCTTATAAATATTACGGACTCAAAAATTTCCACCAACAAAATCAGGATGAATTGTATGTTGGTAGGTTGCAAATGTTTGTGTTTTCACCAACCTTCCTGTCCCTATTGTGAGGCTTTTGGGTGATAATGATCAGTGTTACTGTGTTACTGAATCACCTTGAAGTTCAATGTCTGACCCAAGTTCATGACTACATATTATAGGATAGAAAATGCATTTCGATTTGCAAATGCATTGGATTCCCTTCAAATAAATTTTGTGTGATTTTTTTTTCTTTCCACTTCAGATTAAATAAGAGAGCAAATCATTTAGCAAGTGCTTAATGTGTGTGTGTGTGCACGCGCCTGCGTGCATGGGTCTGTGTGTGTGTTTGAGTGGGGGAAAGGAAATCATCAGTTTACACAACTGTTAATAATTTAGAACTATGTGGTTATTGTTCATTTTCATTAAAATAAATAATTTTATCTAGAAAGAGTTATTTCAGGACCCATGTAATGGTTTAGTCCTATACCTGACAGAAAAATCTTTGAAGTATTCATTCTCTTTTTCTTTCTTGGCATTAGCAGATTTGTTAACTTTATACAATACTTAACTTCTGGAGGAAGTGAACGGAATATGGAGCTGTTTTACTTATCTAAACCGGATGAGTCATTGTGATAGAACTGATAGTCATTTCTTCCCCCTAGAATAATATAGCTTCTCAAATGCTTTGATATTAGGCGAAAAAAATTCATAAGTTCCTTGGGACCTAATTTTCTAACCTGCCACAGTATAGACCATGTTGAAAGCTCTAGAGAAAAACTACAACATCTGTTTGGATTACATGATCTCCTACGATATTGGTGAGAGACTTTGGAAGGGACTAGACCCATCTGAGAATCGAATTAGAAAACTATAAATATTGAAAGGACAGGAAAAAGGGTGTCGTCATTTAAATTTTCCTCCATCCTTTGTGGCAGATTTGTACCTTTGCATTAGGCACTGTACACAGTGGGTTGGGCAGCCAACATCCCAGAAAGTCTATAAGAAAAGTTGATTTACAAAAACAGGTGGCATCTTCTCTTTCTTGACGTAAATTGGAGTTGCACACCATATTCTAAGAGGCTAACACCCTGAATTTGGCACTTAGAGAAATTCTTGTTTGTGTATTTGAGACTACACAGACCAGTTCATCAAATTGTCCTAAATTGAGTAGACAGTTGAGAATTATTTAATGATGTTCGTTAATCAGCAGAATCAAATATACATACAGTCCATTTCCTAGGAATTTATTTATTTATTGCATTTCTGCTTTAGTTGTTAACTTGCCCTTTAAAAGCAAGTTTAATAAGAATCCCAGTTTTTTTTAAATTTTTTTAATTTATTATTTATTCAATTGTGCGTGTATGCATGTGTGCGCGTGTGTGTATGTATGTGGGGTATGTATGTATGTGTGTGTAGAACCACGGACGAATTCAGGAACCACCATGGACCCCTCCACCTCCTCCTTGTTTACTCTGCCCGGGGATTCACAGGCTCCACCCTACCAGGACCGGAAACGCAAGCCGCCCCCCGCTTCCATCCGGCATCTATATGTGGGGTCTAGGATCCGAACTCAGGACCTTCTGCCTGCAAGGCAAAGGCTTAACCCCTGAGCCACCTCTCCAGCCCAGAATCCCAGTTTTTATAGAACAAATCTGGGTTAAGTGCAGTTTATTTTCCACAATAAGAGATATTCTCTTGCCTAGGCTTATAATATGTACCACATTTTTAATATTTGAATTTGGTTGGTTAGATCCATTTTCATCATTCCTGTCTCCATTTTTAAGTATAAGGAACCTTAAGCTTGGAGAAGTTAAATTGTTCTAGGAGAAATAATTTGCAAAAAGCAGAGTTGGGATTAAATTCAGATATTCAAATATTTGTGCAATATTATTTTTAATATATCATGGTACCCCACACTATATGTAGAAGAAATGGTCTCCTGGCTTACATATTTTTGTAACATCCTAGTTAAATAAAAATGATGAATTTGGCATATGGTTCAAGACCCATAGATTTGAAATGATTTGCTACCTGAGATATATGATTTGAATGTCCTGCCTAAATATGGATTTTACATATCTATTCTGAAGGCCGGCACTGAGAACATGTTATAAAAATAAATGTAGCATTTTCAAAATTATTTTTTATTGTCAGCCAAAGCCCTAGACTTCTTAGACCTCACAGGCAGTGAAAGATAGGATCATGCAGGGCTTGAGTCATGTAACCTAGCCTTACTATTTAACTGAAAGTGAAACCTAGGGTCAGAGCAGAAGTTACACATTGCTTCTTAGTGGTAGAGTTTGGAGTAGAACCCAGGGCTCTTGATTATTTATCTATATGAATGCTGGCCTATCTAGAAGGACAGAAAATAACAATGGGTATTCTACAGATTTCTGGCACAGACCTGTTAGCCATGCTGCTTAGGTCGTTTACTTCTATCTAACAAGACTGTTCATACTTTACTATCAGAGAATGTTAACTGTTCGGTTCCTAACTCTATGGCTCACTAATTTTCTACATGTCAGAATGAAAACCATTGATAAAATAGCTCATCTAAGAACACTGGTTATGTCTTGTTTCATTTTTAGGGGTCTAATTAAAGTTAGCTACAATCTACCATATTTAAGTTATAGTAGTGGGAAAATCTTGATTAAATCATGAAAACAAATCAGAGTGTCTGGCAGAATATACTAGGTCTGGCTAAACATAGTGATTCATGCCTCTAATTCTAGCACTCCACTCCGAAGGCAAAGACAGGAGGATTACTGCAAGTTTGAAGCCAGCCAGTTTCAGGACTGAATAGCAAGACCCTGTCTCAAAAAAAGTAAAAGAAAAAAAGGTTAGACCTAAAAACCAAAATGTGGCTTAGCTATCATTGCTGAAAACTAGTTTTCTTTATTTAGACATTGAAAGCATTTTCCCCTGAATTGAAAAATCATACCTGTTATTGTTTGATTGTTTTTTTGTTTTATTTTTTCTTTTTCTTTCTTTCCTTT
Organism: Typhlomys cinereus; assembly: GCA_023101885.1. Taxonomy (NCBI): domain Eukaryota; kingdom Metazoa; phylum Chordata; class Mammalia; order Rodentia; family Platacanthomyidae; genus Typhlomys; species Typhlomys cinereus. The sequence continues at coordinate 300,858 of JALPQD010000666.1, forward strand.
TTTCTTTCTTTCTTTCTTTCTTTCTTTCTTTTCTTTCTTTCTTTCTCTTCTCTTTCTTTCTCTTTCTTCCTTTCTCTTTCTCTCTTCCTTTCTTTCTCTTTCTCTTTCTCTTTCTTTCTCTCTCTCTTTCTCTCTTCCTTCTTCCTTTTCTTTTCTTTTCTTTTCTTTTCTTTTCTTTTCTTTTCTTTTCTTTTCTTTTCTTTTCTTTCTTGTGCTGGGGCAGAGTAAAGTTAACAGACATATCCTTGAATCTAGCCAGCTTAGTCAAATCAATGAGTTCCTAATTCAGGGACAGACCTTGTCTTAAAAATAATATGAAAACCTATTGAAAAAAGTGTATTAATTCAATTTATGGCCTCCACACAGAAGCACACATACACTCACCCACACACATATGCACATACTTATATTAGCCTATACTAACAAGTACATTTTCTACATAGTTTTTTAAAATCATTTTTGTGTGTTATTAATTACTGAACTGTAGGAAAGATGTAGTACTGAGCCAGATGTAGTGCACATTCCTCCAATCTCAGCACTCAGAAGATGGAGGCAAGAAATTAGTAGTTCTAGTTTATCCTCACCTATATAGTCAGTTTGGCCAGCCCAGATTAAGTGATACCCTGTCTCAGCAGAAAAATGGCTGTTCCTTTCTGAGTTGGCATTCAATCACAGATTAGATTAATTGCTGTTGACTTTGTGGATTAATAGAAATATCTTTATCTATTGCTTTATTATACTCATGTAACATACTAAGTGGAGAAAAACTTTATGTATTAATTAGTAAATGTAAGTTCTAAATTTAGTGACCTCCAACTGTCAATTGTTGACTCATGGAGATAGGCAACAGCATGGCAAGTTGGAGACTCAATTTGAATCTGTACAAATACATGTAAGTTAAAAACTTCATTCTTCTATGATAACCTACTTCATAAAATAAGAGAGACAAAATATGATTTTTTAAAAAATGCTGAAAACTAAGCTGGTGAATGCCTTTAATCCTATTACTTGGGAGGTGGAATTTATAGGATTTTGAGTTTCAAAGCAGCCTGGGCTGCATACTAAGACCCTGTCTCAAAACAACAACAACAACAAAACACCTAAACTAAGGCTCAGGTTAAGACTGTCTCACAAGCAGAAGGTCCTGAGTTCAGATCCCAGGTCCTACATAGACAAGCCAGAGGGAACCTTAGTGTCCATAGAAGTGGACAGACAGGATGGTAGGAGGGAAGGGAATGAGAAATGGAGGAAGAAGGGATAAGTACTCAATATGCTTATAAAACTAGGAAAAATTTTTAAAAAATAAAAAGCCCCAGGCAAAAAACGGGTAGCTGCCCACACCTCTAGCCCTGGTGGGCTGAGCCTGGGAAATCCCAGAGCAAAGTAAAAACGGGGTAGAAGCACAGACAGTGCCCTCTAATACACACACACACACACACACACACACACACACACACACACACACGCATGCACGCACACTGCAAGCTCAATAAACAAACTAAAGCAAAATAAAATGTTAAAAACATAGTTGTATGGTAAGGAATTCATTAGTGGTCTTTTTAAAAAATGTAGTAGCTATATGTGTGTTGTGAATATGTGCATGCTTGTTCATGGAGGCCAGAGGTGTTAAAGATCTTCCTCTGTTATTCTCCACTTTATTTTTTGAGACAGGACCTCTCATAGAACCTAGTTCCCACCAGTGGCCAAGATTATCTAGCCAGCAAGCTCTAGTGATCCTTGGGGATTACAATTATAGGTATGTGCCTACCCAGCTTTTTATGTGGGTACTGAGGATCTGAATTTAGACACTCATGTTTACACTGCAAGCACTTTATCAACTGAGCCACCTCTCCAACCCCTCATTGGTTGTCTTATGAAACAGAAAATAATTTCTAATTTTTGGCATATAGATATAATCCATATATCTATTCTTTCTATTGTTACTACACTTGATATTAATCAAAGGGCAGAGAAGCAATTTGGCTTATTATTGTAACTGTGGCAAAGTCTGATAAATTTGAGTGAGTCTCTTGAAGGGGTTGTTTGCTTCCTTCTTATACTCTGTCTGAAATTGTGTTTGTGGTGTTGCAGTAACGATCATAGAATTGGAGGACTGTAGTATGTGGAGTTCATGGATTGTGGGGACAGAGATGGAGGAGATTAATGTGTCAGCACTTAGTGTAGGGACAAAGTTGTGAGGCTGCCTCCTGTGACTTGGTAACTGAGATAAGCTAGTTCCTCAATTCAGTTTTATCATGGATTTGTACATATGCACTGTGAATTAACTAACCCTTTATTTAAAAGATTAATAACTGGTAAGAAATACTTCAGACTAAATATTGATGAAATTTGTAGCTATTTTGTAATGCCTTACTGATACATCATTTGATAACCTGTGTTTGTGTTTTCTATTCCCAGACAGCTAAGCAAATTTCTGTGAATTTTCTTTCACACTGTATGTCCCCATCCTACTTTGGGATTTTATTCAGCTGGACAACTAAACCTTTAATTGCTTGTTTTATTTGCTCTTCAGAGTGGAATTCTATCTATTCTCTTATTTCAGAGTGAACAGCCTTTACGTTGAATCTGTCATCTCATGATTCAAAATTAAGGAAAAAGCAACTAAGATATAATATGATCTTATACCTGATGGCAGCTCCAATGTTTTTTTTTTCCCTAGACCATATACTGGTTACTATAGCAACCAGTCTATCAGTTATTCTTCTAGCTCTTTGGCTTTCTCTCATATGCTAAGTTTACTGTATAATCAGGCTCTGCTAAAATGCTTCAGGTCTTAGCATTTTATTACTAGCTGCAGCTGTCTGGCAATTTACAACTTGGCATTCCATCAGAGTCAGTTGCTTTCAAGTCCACACAACTAATCTTTTTGTTTAACATGTGTAAGCATCTTAAATAACAGAATTAGGAAAAAAGCATGTTCAGGCAATAGTTTCCTTCTAATGAATTTTCAGTTCCAATATTAGCCATTGTCTTGAAGATTAAATGAATTACAGAATTGTCATCCATGTCAATCCCTTTGTAATACCAAGTAGAATAAATTTCAAGGCCAAGGGTGACCATTTAGGAAATACTTTTACAAATAAGGTTTTAGACTCACTAGCAACTATAACGTAACTGAAGTACTTTGAACGAAAGCTTCTCTGTGTGTGTATGTGTGTGTGTGTGTGTGTATGTGTGTGTGTGTGTGTGTGTGTGTGTGTGTGTGTGTGTGTGTGTGTGTGTGTTTTGTAGAGGGCACTGTATACCTGTGGAGACCCAAAGGTGACTTCAGGAATCATCCTCAATTGCTCTACCTCCTTATTGCTTTGCTCTGGATTTTCTCAGGCTCTGCCTTCCAGGGCCTTGCAAGAGATACCAATTCCACCTAGGAACTAGAATCTGAACTCAGGTCCTTTTGCTTTTGAGGTAAAGTTTTAATCTCTGAACCATCATTCTAGTACAAACAAAAGCATCTGAATTCACCTATAACTACCCTATAAATCTGGTTTTTAAAAATCATTTTGTAGGAAAAATATTTAGCCTTTAGAATGAATTCATTCTAACTTGAAAAAATGTTTAGAAATTCAGTAGAAAATATTTTTTTCTTTTGTGAAGAAACAATCACATGAGTACTTAAGTTTTTTCATGTTCACTAAATCATATTTTTGGCTTTTATAAACCTCACAATTGGGCTGGAGAGATTGTTCAGAGGTCAAGACTCTGCCTTGCAAGCAGAAGGATCTGAGTTCGGATCCCAGGTCCTATGTGAAAAAACTTCAAGTGGAAAACAGTCAGCAGCTTACACTTCTGCTCCTGATGGGTAGAGTCTGGGAACTCTCAGAGCAAGCAAAAAGGAGTTAGAAGCAATCCAGGATGATTCCCAAAGTCACCCTTGGTCTTTCACAGGGACACATAATGCCCTCTGATTCGCACTCACACGCACAAATTAAATAAATGAATAAATACTTTAAAAGTTCACAATTCATATAACTAAAATACATGTATTTATTTAGCTAAAAATAATGTTTGAGAAATATTTAGAATACTCAGGTTATTTCTGTTCATTCATCTTTCTGGGACTTATGCTCATAATTGCAAGGTATCTGAAGAGGTATAGTATTTCAGGTTAATGGACTTTTAGATGATTATTCTGTCAGTGACTTAACCAATATTGATATCACATCTATACATAAGATCTTTCTTTTTATGACCAAAATATAATTTTGATTGTGTGTGCGTATGTGTGCGTTTGTGTGTATGTGTGTATATAGGGCATTTGAGTGTGTATGCCTGTTGAGACCCAAGGCTAACATCCTTATTACTTTACTATAGGGTCTGCCTTCCTGGGTAGTGATTACTGACCACTGCCGTATCCATAAGCATATTTTTTTAACCTGGGATCTGGGGAATCTGATCTCCGGTCCTTTTGGTTTCAAGTCAAAGGCTTTAACTCCTGAGCCATCTACCCCGTCCAAATTTTAAAATTTTAAGTCAATACATGGAATTATATGAGTTTGTGTGCATGATAGTTTTTTTTTAACTTTTTAAGGAATCTACATACTGTTTTTCCTAATGGCCATATTAGTTTATAATCCCACCAATAGCAGGCAAGAATTCCCTTTTGCTGCATTCTAGCAGGATTTATCTTTTTGATACTAGCCATTCTTACTAGGATGAGATGATATTTAATTATGGTTCCTATCTGCATTTCCCTGGTAATTAGTAATGCTACATATATTTTCATATGTCTGTAGCTACTTGTATGTCTTCTTTTAAAAAGATACAGCTCGCTTTTAATTGGATTATTATCATTTTGCTATTGATTTCAGTTCTTTGAAGATTCTGGTTATTAATTTTTTGTCATATGTATAGTTCTAAATTTCTCTTTGTATAGATTGTCTCTTGACTATGCTGAAGCTTAGTTTGATAAAAATCTTATTTTTTTAAATCTTGCATTTGTCTACTATTTTTGAATTCCAATTCCGAAAATCATTGCTTATGTCTTAAGTGTCTTAAAATCTCTGTGTTGTTTCCTAGTAATTTCAGAGCTTCAGATTTTAAATTTGTCTTGAATACATTTTCAGTTGATTTTTTAAAAAGTTTTATTGACAATTGCATGCATTATATAATACATTCTGCTTACTCTCCTTCTATCGTCTTTTATCTTTCTCCCACTCTGGCCGGCTCTTCTTTTTCCCTGCAAATCACTTTCCTTTATTTGTAACTTTTTTATTTTGTTTTTGTCTCCCACTGAGTTTAACCAGTACTATCTTTGTTCATTTTTGTAAGTTCTAAGAGATACTGGTCTAAATTTTATTCTTTTGCATACGGATATAGCGTTTTCCAAGCTCTTATTTATTGTCCTTTCTCCAATACAAATTCTTAGGATCTTTAAAAATCATTTGAGTATAGATGTATAGGTTTTGTTCTTTATTTCTGTTCTGTTCCATTTGTAGGCCTTTCTATGATAGTATTGTCCTGTGTTACTTACAGTCACTGCAGTTTGTTTTAAAATCAGGGAATGTAATGCTTTCCAGTCTATTGTTTATGGTGTAGATCATGTTGGTTGTTCGAGGTAAGAGCATGTGTGTGTGTGTTTACATAGAAACATTTTTTGGTACGTATCTGTTTTTTTTTTTTTTCAGGCAGGGTATCATTCTGCATTCCAGACTAGCTTGAAAATGAGTCGTGTAGGTTTAAGAGATGGGCCAAGAATGTGCTCTCTTGCACAGGTCTTGAACTGGTAAGAATAGCTGTTGGTGGAACTTAATATCCATAGTCCTATCTTAAGTCTGTCAGAAATCTTTAAATAAAATTAGGAGACTGGGGAAATCATATTTATTAGCAGTATTCTTAACAATTTTAAGATATACTTATCTACTCATGTCAAACTAAAATGGTGATTGATGATAACACATCCCTCAGTCCAATTTCATATCAGTCATTGTCTCCTTTTTCATTTGTGGCTTAGCCAATATTATTAGTACTGAAATTTGCTAATATAACAACTTCTTGTCCTTTACAGCTAAAAGAGATAACTATGGATAAAATGTGAAGGATGGTGGACATTTGGCAGAAGCACTGCAGAACTGGATATAATATATACAGTAGTAAATGAGATTGGTTAGTGTCTCAGATGGGAGTTAGTTATTGGATAAGTGATAGAATAAATGAGTGAGCTGAGCAAATTAGGTGGCTATATAAAGATTAACACTTTGAATTAGAGCAAGTAGATTCATCAATATGTAGCAGTAGGTATTTGATCTTTATTGAATTGACTTCAAAGGTAATTAAGATAAAGGACTGACATCATTCTTTTTTCCTTTAAGTGAATTTTGTGACCTCCATTATGTCTCAATCAGAGCTCTTGGCTGACAGCTTATATTTTAGCCTTATTGTATTTTTTGAGGAGTAGCAAAAGCAGAAGTTTTAGGGGATGGAGTTGGTATATAGGCATATTCTGTGATGTTCCACTTCTCTTCAAAATTTCCTTTACTTTTGAACTCTTGACTGCCTCACATCTCAACCCAGTCTCCCACAGAGCCACACAGCACTCTCTATAAGAGGTGGCAAGAATAGTGGTTTGGATTTGTGGAATTTTGTAACTTGGAGATGTCCTGTACTCAGTAAATATTAAATGTCAATAATGAAGCCACAAAAGATATTGAAAGTTACCTGCACTCATATTAGTTCCTCATTACAATTTTGTTTTTCAGGGTGACTGTTCAAAATAGAAAGAAATGTTATATACTCCTACATGTTAAAAACAAAGAATGAGTGATGATGACAATTAATGTTGGATATTCATTTTCAGTAATCTTTTATGTACTTAATCTCTTTAGACCATGTTTTAATCCTCTGAGATGAAACAATTTTTCTGAGATTGTTAGAATATTTATTAACAGCTCAGGGTGGACAAGGAACTTTTTGCACAGCCATCAGAAGGTGAAATTTCACTAGTTTTAATTAGGTGAAAGTTTACAGGGTCTGAGAGATGGCTAAGCAGGTAAGGTGCCACCTTACAAATCTGAAGACCTGAGTTTGATACCTGAAAACCCACATGGTGAAAGGAGAGAAGTGACTTCAAAAGTGTCTTCTGACTTCTGCTTGTATGCCATGGCAAGCACTTGCCCCTCCATTCTCTCAAATAAGTAAATATTTTTTAAAAGCAGACGTTCATATGGAAATATAACAGTGTATGCACTTCTTTATTTTTATTTTTAAAACTGTAAACAGTAAATCCATTACAATTGCAAGGGTGACTCTCTTACCATTTGTATATGTATAACTTACTACTTAAAAGTAATAAAAATAAATATTTAATGCCATTCTTTTTAGGCATTGACATGATTGATTATGGTTCTTTAGCCAAGTCAGAAGGTGACCTTGCTTTTGAAAGAGTTGGAATTCTAAACTTTGCTCACTACCTCTCAAAGAGTATATTCTTGATTCCTAGGGAAAATTCCCCTCAGTATGAACCATTGATCTGGGTTGCTAGTTCCTCATCAAAAAGTTTCTCACGGGTCTGGAGAGGTAGCTCAGGGGTTAAACCTCTGCCTTGCAGGCAGAAGGTCCTGAGTTCGGATCCTAGACCCCACGTATAGATGCCCGGCAGAAGCGGGGACAGCCTGCGAAAGGTCCTGGTAGGGTGGAGCCTGTGAATCAAGGGGCAGAATAAACAAGGAGGAGGTGTAGGCGGTCCATGGTGATTCCCGAATTCGACCATGGTTACACACACACACACACACACACACACACACACATACACGAGCACACACACACAATTGAATAAATAAATTAAAAATAATAATAAAAATAAAAAGTTTCTCTGTGCATATTTTTTTGTATAACTACCTTTTAGATTGTCAGTTTTTTAGTCAAACATGGTACTGTTTTGTGATTTTTGTAGATTTGATTTGTACTTTTGGCCAGAAGCCACTGACTAGAAACAAATCATTTCGTTTTTTCTTTCCCTTCAAATGTGTTTTCTAGATGTAATAATGAAAATATTATTAGTTATTAACAACTTCCACCTAATCAAACTTCTATTCGCTGTCAAATTAATGGGAAAATACACTCCTGATAACCAGCTAACTATAAAAAGTACATATACAGAGAATATAATGGCTTAAACTTAGCTATAGAATGAATAATAATGGCTTAAACTTAGCTATAGAATGTTTTATGTAAGTATTCTAGGTAATTTAAGCTTTTTCTAGGATATTAACTGTTTAATATATATTTCATAAAAGTATATAGAAGTAATTCATATACATAAAAGACAGACCAAATTTCTAAAATAGAGCACTTAGCAAATGTTAATGAAATATATTGGCTTTTTATTATTCATAAAATTGAAAGAGAACATGAAGATTTAAAAGCTATAGTTATACCACAGTCTTAGTCCAGTTGTTAAATTACATCTTCCTTTCCTCTCAAACCTTTTATCAAAGATAATAATAGCATATTTTCTTTACTGGGTCTGCAAGTCAAGTCCTGTAATCCCATACATTCAGAAAACTGAAATAGGAGTATTTGTCTTGTATACAAGGCCTGTCAAGGTTCAAGAGTAAATTCAAGATAATTTGAGAAGTTTAGTGAGACCCTGTTAGAATATATATGGTAAGAAGAGGACATTGTCCAGCATGTAAAGGCCCTAGGTTCCTCTGCCCATCTTTGGTATTGAGCTATGAACTCCGAAGAAGAAAAGTGAACAGTCTTAACTCTGATAAAATAATTTTCAAAAGGGAAGTGTGACAAGTGTTTTGGAATGTTGATTTTAATATACAAGTTACTGGTACTGTCAAGATTAGTACCTCATTCATTCATTCATTCATTCTTTTATTTATTTAGAGAGTGTGTGTATATCAGAGGGCACTGTGTGTCCCTGTGGAAGACAAAGGGTAACTTCAGGAATCATTCTGGATTGTTTCTACTTCCTTTTTGCTTTGCTCTGGAATTTCCCAGGCTCTGCCCACCAGGTCAGGAAGTACAGGGTGCCACCTTTTTCCACCTGGTATTTTTATGGGGGACCTGGGATCTGAACCCAGGACGTTCTGCTTGTGAGGCAGTCTTAACCTCAGAGCCATCTCTCTAGCCTTTGTTGACTTTTTAAAAAATAAGTCACAAAGCAATTTGACATATTTAGATTTGGTGTTGTTTTCTGTAGGCAGACATATATTTAGTTGTCATTTTCAGTCTCAGTTGTACTACAAATTATTTTAAATCATTACAGATAGGATTTTATTCTAAGCTACATTGACAAATTAGGACATTGTGATATTGCTGCCTTACCCCTTGGTACATTATTTTAATTAAAGTTTTTTGAGTGATTATAAATGTATGGAAGAGAGCATTTTAATTTAGAATTTCTAAGTGGGCCAAGGAAAGTTGCTTTTCTTATTAATAAACCAACACCAATTTGTTCTTTCAGAAAGATGTCATAAAACTATACCATACAAATTTTGGAAAATCAGATTGTCATTTTAAGCAAGAGATAAGGGTCTACTTTCAGTTTGTAATTTGCCTTTTATATGAACAGATTAATAAAATCAAGGAAAACTTGTGCAAATAAAAAGGGTCAAAAATACCATAAAAAAAACACCTACTTTCAAAAATCATAGCACTAATGTGCCAAATTGTCTTGCCATCTATTTCTATTAATGACATTAATGAAATAACTAGTATTTTTAGACAAATTGTATATCTAGAATTTTATAATACTCAAAATTTAAAATGACCGATCAAACAATGATAAAAACTATAATTAGAATTTTGGGGATTTGTTTAATTCCTATTTGTTGATTATTATAGCTAGATTCTCAGATTTGTGTTAATCTTGTAAATAAATAAGCCAGCATTGGCTTATGTCCAGAGAAATCAGAGTGATGATTATTTTCTACTGCTTTGTTATAACATAATATTTCAAAAGAATATGAGTAGATAATGATTATATGATAGCTATTTTTCCTACAAATCCTAGATTTTATGTATTTTGTAGAAGTGGTCACTTATTTTTCTCAATTTTGTTTTCTAATATTGAGATGATAGGTAACCGGTCATCTTTCCCCCTTTTTCCCCTATGGGCCCCATTGCATTCTTTCTTTCCCTTCCTTTACCTTCTTCCCTTCTCCCAGTGCCTCCCTTTCTCCCTCCCATACCTGGACCATCTATTTATGTGAGTACCCAACTTCCTCTGAGTCCTCCACCCTAGTGAGGGTTCAGGACTCAGTGACATAACCCAGGACCCCTTCTTAGGCTCCTCATTAGCATGGGAACTCTATTATTACTGTTAATCCCTTTCCTCTAAGGATCCTCCTGCCTGAAGCCTTCTCCCCTGTGATCCATGCTAGACTTTGGGGGGGGTCGATGACATGTCAGCCATTGTGCAGGTCAGGCAAAGTCCAATCCCGGCTGCCGCAGCCCTAACTTGTGTGGAGTATCTTGCATATCGTTGGTCCCCCCCCCCCAATCTTTAGGCTCTTACAATCTTGCCATCCCCTCTTCCGCAAGTTTCCAAGCATTAGGATGGGAGGAGATATGGCTGATCTGGTTCCAGGTGAATAATGTAGGGTCTTTGGTGTTCCGAATTATGGTTTTTTGTTGTTTTCAGTTTTACTATTCCTACACTGCCCTTGTCTGCATCCTGATTTGGTATCAAAGATCACCTCCTAACCAAAGATAAAAGACTGTTTAAATGAAGATCTTAATATAAGAGGACACTCAAAGATAGATGAAAGGAATAGGAGTAGTGTTGCCGAATCCCCACTGGGCCAGCCGAGGGGAGGAGGGGAAACCGCAGGGGCCTCGTGGTTTCGAGGCAAATGGGTGAGCCCGCGATGGGGTCACCACCCAGACCCCGGGAGTCAGGCGAGAAGCAGCAGGCAGAGGATGACTTGGCTGCAGACTCAGCTTTATTCAGGAAGTGTTTGGGCTTATATAGGGTCGGGGTCCAATCAGGTGGTTGCCATCCCTGGGTGGGGGGACGACAGCCACCATTCGTGTTTACTAGGTGTCCATTGCAGGGGCAGGTTAGATGGCCGCTTCCCATTGCTTGTTCATCCCTTCTTCCCATTAGTTGTTCATCCCTCCTTCCCATTGGTTATTCATCCTACCGCCTGTATGGGTCCTCTATTGGGACATGTCCGGGGCATGTCCGTACCGGTACTCGGGAGCCTGGGTTAGGGCCTCCCTGAATCCGTAGTGCCACAGAGTAGGACACAGCAGTGAGGGAGGGGGGGTTAGAGTCCCATTTGTGGGATGGTTACCATCTGCCAGTCCCTATATTCTCCCTGATTGGTGAGATCAAACCTGTTCAGTCCCAAGTGACCAGGAAGGGAAGCGACAGTGAGCTGCACCAGATGTCTCGCTACTTACATGTAATATTTGATGGTGACCTATTTTCTCTACTGAAGTGTGATTCCCTATCTCCTTTCTTTTGAGGCCCTCCCCCTTCCCTCCTGTTTATAATCCTTAGTAATTACAGTGGGTATTACAGAAATTTACCTTTGAATATGTCATTAAGTGGGTTTGGAACTAGGATCTATTTATTAGAACGTACACACGGCATCTAACTTTCTGTGTCTGGGATACCTCACTTTTAATACTAGCCAACTTAAATTAGACTATGAGGCAAGACGACTCAATGGGTAAAAGTGATTGTTGCACAAGCCTGGCAACCTGAATTTGATCCCCAGAAGCACATAAAGGTTGAAGGAGAAAACTGACTCTACAGAGTGCATTCCCACCCTGTTATATACCAATATATAATAATGCATACCAAAATTGTAAAGCTTCATTTACATAAAGATTTTAAAAGGCATACAAAGCAAGAGCTCGTTCTATAAATTGGAATTTTTTTTTCAGTTGGGATCGGTTGTTTATTTGTATTTATTGCTTTGTCTTTCTTCCTGTTTGGCTTCAGTGGGCAGAAATAAATCATCACATTAGTTTTCTGAGCATCAAAAACTTTCTTATTTTCTCTTTAGACTTTTAAATTTAGTGTTGGTCTTACTTTGCTGTCAGACCTTACTGTTTCAGCTTGCTGTGCTTTAGAAATCAACAACCTTTTAATTAACTTCTTTAATGATTGTTATAGGTCTTGTTTCTGCTCATATTCTGTTTACCTCCAGGACCTTAGAATCCCAGCTTTCTTTGTGCAGGCAAATTGGGCTTAGCTTTGCTTTTTTCACTTGCTGTCACATTGCTTTAGTTCATCCTTTATATTTTCCTTATGGCAAAAGCAGATAGGGATTTAAAAAAAAATCAAGCTATAAAGAAGTTCCCTGTTAAACAGTCCTTTATAGTCACCTTCCTATAAGAGAACTGTTTCCCAAGCAACCAGCTTTATTCCAGCTGACTCACTCTATACTATTTCCTTCCATGTCATTGCTCCCTTTCACCTTTTCAGGAGTTTGTCAGGGATTTCACAACCTAACCAGAGATTTATGAGCCAATCATCATTTTTTTCTTGAAAACTAAAAAACATGTGTCTTACCCCCCCAAAATAAAAGACCTTGTTAATTTGTGTTGCCCAATTTTTTTCTTGTTTGGTTGGTTGATTAGTTGGTTTTGTTTGGATTTTTTTAAACCTCTTTTTAAAAATTTACTTATGCATAAAAGCACCATGTGAGCTTCTAGGGATCAAACTCATGAGGTCTCCAGCTTTGCAAGCAGGTGCTTTACTCACAGAGCTACCTCACTGCCTCATGTTTGGATTTTTTGTTTACTTGGTGGTTGATTTGTTTGCAATACTAGGAATTGAACCTGGAGCTCTGCATAGGCTAGCAAGTATTCTCCCATCAAGTTACATCTCTAGGCCTTGTCAAACTGTTTTAATATATTTTCATTAGTATTGTGAGAAATTTAGAAATGGGAGGTGCTAAAGATAGAATTGGTGTTAGATTTATTTTTGGTCCTCTGAGTTCTTAGTTTTTAGAAAAATATGAAACAGGTGACAAATATAAGTTTGCTTTGCTCACTGTTTCTTTCCTGTTTGTCAAATGTTTATGGATTGTTCATTATTTTCAGATAACCCTCATATATGGAGGAAAGAAACACCAAACCCACAAGACTAATGATCTACTTATGTCTAACTGGGCAAAACTGAAAATAAGATAGCTTACGATCTCTGGCTTTTAAAATCATAGAAATTTAGTCTTTTTCTAAGTACTCTTTAGCACTTTTCCCATGATTTTAAGTCCTAAGAATGTAAGACATGAATGATGAATATCTGAGATTAAAATTGGAAAAGATGACCTACTATAATTACTATAAATAGAGATATCTATTACACACAGACCACATATAACAAAATTGTAGTTATGTAAAACATGAAATTATTTTGAATTTTTTCTGTAACTCAATTATATAGTCCTTGAGCATGAATTTTGTAGGTGACAGTATTAGTGTCACAATGTCAAGCAAAATTAATGTATATATGTTCTTACAATACACTGGTATAGCCTAAGACAATTCGTCATCTATTGTGCCCCACAGAAACTAAAAGGTTGGATGCCTTTGGGCCTACAAAGAAACCACTCACTGAAACTTTGATGAAACAAGTTAAATTCTTACTGTGTCATGTCAATACCTGGTTTCAAAACGAAGGCTTTACAGTGAGTTGAGAAAGGCAACTATTTGAGGAGTATAATCTGTATGTACTCTTAATCCACATTCATCACTATAGTAAAGTCCAGAATGTATTTGTACTTCAAGTTGTAGGAGGACGTTGAGATTATTAGTTGACATGATTGAAAAATCAAATCCTATTTTATATTGAAGATGGTTTTTCAGTTTGATTTATACAGCAATATCTGAAATATTTCTGATATCCTTTTCAATAGCATGATAATGCCTGCAAAAAACTTGACATATGCAGTAACTAAATCCTTGTTCTAATAACAACATAATTTTAACTGATATGTGTCGAGAAAATTGGCCATTGATATTTATTTGACCAACTTATAGTAGGTTAACCTCATTTTGAACATGTTGAATTGGGGCAGTTTCATATACATATCTGTATAAATAATGCCTGTAAGTCAACTTGCATTATCTAGAGATTGTGTCACTTTGTTTCAGTAACCATCTTGAGTTTCTCAGAGGTAGGAATAAACTGAGGCATAATAAGTTGTAAATATTCCTTCCAATTTTGCACTGAGCTTTTTCGGTAATAATTATATATATAGTATATTGCATCATGCATAAAATATAATTAATTATATATATCATATATATCTAGTATTGTACTTGGACATATGCACTGAATACACTCTGGTAAACTTTGACTGAATATGCACATGCATGTACAAGTTTTCCTCAATGGATAAATGCTATTTAGATTAATATCTGTGTATTAATATTGGCCATTCATTTCTTGTGCTTTGTTTTTTTATCACCCCCCAGGATAATTAAGTTGGTAATGAAGTAGAGCTTCAAGGTAACATGTAACCACTCAGTTAAATTCAAATTTCAGATAAATACAGTAAGATGATGTATTATTTATGTGCAATTAGAAGTTAACTCTGTACCCTATTCTAGGTGAGGCAACAACAGGAGATTTTTGCTATTAAACACAGTTATGAAATTTAATTAAAACTAGAGGCATTTAGTCTGACAGAATACTAAGATTTTTGAGTCCTGTGCTTTTTTTTTTTTTTAATCTGCCTGATTATATGGTTGTTTTTGTTTTGTTAATGCTCACCATTTTTTTCTTTGGAAGTAAATTAGTAAAGACCTAATTCAAAACTATAAAATTTAACATACCATATAGGGATACTCATGTTTGCAGAACATTTAAAAAAGAAAAAGTAAGAACAATAAGCAAATAATCACCAGTGATCACTTCCATGGGGAAGACAGGCAGATTGAGTAGAGCACATAATAACTACTCTTGTTGCTTTTCTGATTTACAAATAAAATCACCATTTCACATGAATGATAGGAGCTCATTTTATTTATTATATTTTAAAATTATATGTATATATTGACTATCCCTTATCCAAAATGCTTAGGAACAGAAGTGGTTCAGATTTAAAAGTTTGATGGGGATTGAAATATTTACACATGCATTATATCTTTGAAAATGGACCTAAGTCTAAATAGAAAATTTATACATGATTCATATATGCTTTGTACACATACCTTGAAGGCAATTTTATGGACTGTTTTCATGTGTCTATCACATGAAGTGAGATACAAAATTTTCTACTTTCGTTTCATTATTGGCACTCAAATGATTTCGATTGTAGAACATTTCTGATTTTTCAGTTTGAAATTCTCAACCTGTATATGCTTTATATAATCTTGTACATGTTAAATAAATTTTTTAAAAGTTAAATTAATACATGGACTTCATGAAAGTTAGTCTGTACTGGATTTCCAAAATCCAAGAAGAAAGGTCAGAAGACATTCACGTTTCCCAGAAATCATATCAAATAATAGGTTTTTAACCTGGCAAGTTGATTCTTACAGTACATCTAAAATAAGCTGCCAACTTTATGAAACTTTTGTCTTTGTTATTTGATCTCTGTGGTGGCAATCAATCAATTTAATGGCTCTCGTGTATTATGTGTCAAGTTAAACGAAGAAACTGCAAAACTAGCAAAAGGATTTGATTAATTCAAAAACCTAGAGTAAAAGTTTTTTAATTTTAATTTGATTAATTTAAAAACCTAAGGTAAAATATTATTCAAGGATTGAGGAGGTTTTTGTGATTCAAATTACAAAACAATATCTAAAAATCACATTTCAAACTCCCCCCATGTAATAACTATAGCTAGATACTGCATTATGGCATTTTTGTCAGAAACAGTCTGAATATAAGACTGTATATCTTACCTGGTGAAATCATATCACCTTAGTTTGTATAAGTGCACTTTGGTTAACATGTCTAGCAACACATTTCTTAGAAGGTATCCTAAGTTGTTAATCAATAAACATGCTTATATTTGGTCAATTTATAATAAGCATCAGTAAGGGATAGATGTAGAGCTTAGTGATATGCTTGACTAGCATATACTAGCATATACAAGCCCCCAATTTAAATCCCCAGCACCGCAAATACACACACACACACACACACACACACACACACACACACACACACACAAGCACTAGTTTAATGCAAAAGCTGAAGTAAGTGCTTGTGCACATTTATTTAGAATTTCAAAGTACTTCTATTTGTCTTTAGCTTTATATAATTTCCCATTGTAAAAGTAGTTGGAAGGCTATTCCAGCAAACTTTTCTAAACATGTATTCTAAACATATATAAACATATATTCTAAATGTGTACTCTTCTGTGTTTTGTGATGCAGAATCATCAGGTTGAAATTGTGTTTTTATATTTCTCTCTTATTATTTTTTCCGTCAACGCCTAGCAATTCCTGACATACCATAGCCAACCAGTGAAAATAAAGGCTCACCTTGTCTAAATTTGGCTCCTTCATTGTAAAAGTGTGGAAAAAGAGACCATAGAGACTGGGGGTAAGACTATGCCTCATGGGCAGAAAGACCTGAGTTTGGGTTCCAGATCCTATGTAAACACACCAGCTGGAAATGGTAGCAGCCTGCACTTCCAGCTCTAAAAGGAAATCCAGAGCAAAGCAAAGAAAGAGGTAGAAGCAATCTAGGATGATTGCTAAAGTCACCCTTGGGCCTCTCTACAGGCACACATAATGGCCTGTGACACACACACACACACACACACACACACACACACACACACACACGCCAAAAGAATTTTTAAAAATGAAGCAAGAGACCATAGAGGTCCTCATGACTCTAACTTTCTGTAGTGTCTTTGTTAAGTTTCTGTTTAAATACTTAGTCTTGGAAACAGTTCCTTCCTATTAGTAAAATCTAGTTACTAAGTTTATTAGGTTGAGCAAAAGATTACTGCATTGAAATTTGTCTTTGTTTTGCTGTATGAAGCCTCAAATGTTTGAATGCAGATCCTTTTCCTTTTTTTTCATCGCTGGGTTGGCCATCTTTATTTCTTTATATCATACCACTCACGTTTCAGAACATTCACTAAATTGATTTCTTTCTTTTAGATATCTCTTACTTCCTCAGTGTTCTAGTCTAAATATCATGCTTCTATAGTACATAGTATTCATTGTACTCTTATGAATAAGAAATTTCATAGAACTTAATTATTCACTGTAAATTGTGTTCTGTTAACACATCCTAAGATTGCAACCATATCACAGCATTTATTTGGTTAGCCATCAGCAGAAACACATAGAATTTCACATGGTTTGTTATTAAACCATTGTTGCAATCATTCTACATGGTTGCTGATAAAAATCACCATCAAATGGCTTAAGGAAACAAGGGGTTTATTTTCTTACAGTAGTCCAGTTATAGTCTGTCCAGCTTGACGGGAGAGCATGCACCAACATCAGGGCCGAGGGAACTGGCCACACCATCTCTATATAATGGCTGAGAGAGGGACGATCCTTACTTGCCAGACCAGCATATCTGGCCAAATGTACACAATGATGCCAGCTTAACCAGCTCTCTGTATTTTAGTCACTTGTCCTGGGCCACCCACCATGGTCTGGGCCTTCCCCATCAAGTAGACAATCTTCTGCAGGTTCGCTCTGGGCTTAACTACTAATTATCTACAAATGTGCCCAGATCTCAAACCCTCAACCATCAAAGTGACACATGTACCTAACCATAACACCATGTACTATCATGTATTTTGCATTTATTTCTGTTACATTTCATTCTATTAATATTTGATCCATTATTCTAATCCATTGAAATATTTTAATCCTTTTGTCCAATATATTACCTATCTGTCCCAGCTTGTTCTTATTTGCAAATTTAGTAGTATACTATCAATTTCTTCATCCAAGACACTAGTAAGAATTCCAAAAAATGACTGCTTTACACTAGATTTTTGTGTACACTATTCCCTTTGTATTCTAGACGAATAACCTTATCAAAAAGGGAAATCAGAGTGATCTTGCATGATTGGTTTTATGAATGCATGCTGATTCTTAATGAGCATACTTCTTCCTTGCCTGGGGCTCTTAAACTATTTAACAGTGTGTATCAGAAATTTGTTTGGGATTTACATGAAATTATTCTGCCTATAATTTGTGGTATCCACCTATTCCCCAATGATGACACTTAGAGTGTTTTCTTTGTGGCATCTGCTACCATTACTGATGATGCTTTCAAAGATTTGAAATAGGGATTGAGCTGTGTAAATTCTTACATAGATTGAGAAATGATTTAATTTCAACAGTAAAGTTGAACTTATTTACAACAATAAAATATGTACTTTCATCTCCTTGAATGTTACAGGTTTCTGTTACCTCGTTCTGCAATTTGTTTTTCCCTTTCTGATTTAATTACTAATGATCTTAACTTAAAAAGAGCCAGTCACATGACCCAGTAGATAAATATGCTTTCTGGAAACCTGGTGACCTTACTTAGATCCCTGGAGTCTACTTGATGGAAGGAAAGAACCAGTTTCAAAAAGTCATCCTCTGACTGCTATATTCATATTCTCTCACTCTCTTGCTTGATCTTTCTTCCCCCACTTTGTGTCACACAGTAAGTAAAACAATAATAATGTAGGCAACCTTTTGCATCATAATATTCCAGGTATGTAGATATTCACACTTACTTAGACCTGCACTTCCTTTTGTTGTTCTTTTTCTGGATATATTAAAGAAAATATTTATCTCTCGTATTTCTTTGAAACTTTACCACACTTTGAGCTCCAGTATTTCTGATAGTTTTCTAGTTTCTTTGTAATACTCCTTGGATATGTGCCCTTTCCTCCTCTAATCTCTCCTTAATGGTTTTCTTTAAAACATTTCTTACTATAAGTTCCTGGTTGCTGTGAGCAAGATTTGGGTCTCCTTCCTGCGATATCTGAAGATCTTAAGGAAGCAAAGACTCTTGGAATTGCAATACCCAGAATACCTGTCTTATGTTTTACATGTGAGTGCAAGAAAAATTAAGGGTAGTGCAGTTGATTGGCATAATTTAATCCCTAATGAGAAAGCCTGAGTAACGCAGATATTAGCACTGCAAGTATCATCGCTAACCTTCAAAAATCAGCTTTTTGAATGTAGGCAAGATTGAATTAGAGAGCAGCAGTTCAAATTCCAATGAAAAAGAAGAAAAGACATCTGAAATATGATAAGGAACTGAAGATGCTGGTTAAGAAACTGCTGGCCACCATAGATAGATAGCTGGACTAAAATAAAAATAAAAATGATAAAGGTGTCCTTACAACTCTAAAGGGAATTTGTGAACTACAAATTTGCCATTATGGGGAAAAGAGTAAATGTTCTCCTCTGTTTCACAAAGCATGACACACTACCCATTTTTATGAGATCTTCCACCAATTCTTTGACATATATGGGAAGCATCTCCTCCTAAAGTATATCATTGGAGCCAGTGTGCACAGTGAGCCCTTACCTCATTCTTAGCTACCTACCCATCTGGCTGTACTAATCAGCCCTAAAAGGAGAGCAACAGCAAGCTATTGCTGGAGAACATACTGTTAGAAAACGGGGCACCACGTCCTATGATTCCTCAGACCATGGCACATTCTTCTGGGAGGGAGCTGGTGGTGTTACCCAGTGCCAATTCTTATCTGGCATGGCCATGCCAAGCCTTCTTAGGATTCCCTCCTGGGATCACTTTACCAGCCTCTTCAGGCATGAAGGTCACTGTTGCAGCTGTCCTCCCCTTGTACCTCACTCCCACCTGTTGGGACGTGTCACTTCTGAGTACCTCTGAGTAAAATGACTTCCTGAAGAAAGAAATATTTTTGAAGCTATATCACCATGAAGATACAATCAACAAAATTGAGACCATGTGAAATTCTACAGCATGAACAGCATAGATTATTCAGCATATAAATTGGATTTTAAAATAAAATTTTGGAAGAGAGCCTACTGATTGATTTAAAGAAACATATGACTGATTGCCATGTGTGTACCATATTTGATTGAAATAAGCTATTAAAAGAACAAAGCAGTCTTAAGAAATCTGAATGTGTACTGTGCATAATAAGGAATTGTCAAATCTTATAATGATATCATGATTATGTTTTAAAGAGAAGTCTTTATCCTTTTAGATGCATGTTGAAGTGTTTATGGGTAAAAAGAAAATTGTCTTTTGCTTCAAAATGTTATGGAGTCAGAATGGAGAGAAGGATGTTTCCTGCTTACTGTTCATTATTAAATATATTCAACATGTTGTATTGTGTAGTTAATGATATTCTCACAGTTTTTGTATGTTTTAAAGATCTAAAATAAAAACAGTGGAAAAACTGACCCAAACTATTTTTGTTGTCATGTAAATAGTTACTGACAGATTTAGATCTGAAACTTGGTTTACTTGATTATAACTAACATTATTTTATTATTTACGTACTATATCCCTTCTACTTGCAGATTAATATCATATTGACTTCTCAGTTCTTAATACCTTCCCTCAAGCTTTGCCTAGGAAATAGTTGTACTTACCCTGCATTGTTGCTGATAAATTCATAGCTAAACGGCTTATAAAGGAACAAGGGGTTTTATTTTGGCTTACGATTGTCCTCTTAACAGTTCCTTATCCAGCTTAGTAGGAAAGCCCACACCAACACCAAGGGCCAAAAGAACTGGCCGCACCATATCCCAAGGACTGCTTTGATCCTTCTTATTCTCCTGTCTTGGGACTGGCCCAGCAAATAGGTGCTGGACCCCCCCCCCCCAATCAGTAAATCTCCTGTAGGCTTGCCCTGAGCTTAATTCAATTACCAATTCTTTACAAATGTTCCCAGATCTCCAACCCTTAATGGTCAAGTTGACATCTGTATCTAACTGTGATAGAAATTATTGGCACTTCTAGATAAGTCAGGATTCTAATAAATGGCTACAGTTTAAATTAACTAGGCACCTACTCATGAGAAACCATAAAGGGACATAAAAGTAGTGACGTAAATTGAGAGACTACATTTTTTTTTTGGAAGCACCAAAGAAACTGCTTGGGTTCTAGTCCTAACCAGGTTTTACTTGGTTGATTGGTTGGTTGGTTGGTTGGTTGGTTGGTTGGTTTGTGCTGGGAATTAAACCTGGGCCTCACACATTTGCAGTATTCATCCTACCACTGACTTCACACCTCAATCTACAGGAGTCCTTTGACTTCCACGTAAGTTCTAGGATGATAAGGACCATGTCTGTTTCGTTTATTATTTTGTACTCAGTGGATAGCACCGTGATGATATTTGATAAGTAATAAATAGATGTTAAATTTATTTTTTTTGTTTCATTTCCTCTTTGTTAGATGAGGTAATTGAAGGTATGTCTGACCTATGCCTGTGGTTTACATGTGTCCCGTGATAGCTATGAAGTTAACCCAACACATTTGTAAATGATAACATCATATTACAGAACAGAGGGTTGGATACCCCAGAAACGATTCTTTATATTCCTTCAAACTCTTAAAAAAATGTTCTTGTTTTGTGACTCATTTTTAAGACCTATGTGAAATTTTGAAAATAATTACTGTGGAACTGCAACTAATACATGAAAATAACTTTCACGGTCTGAAGAGATGGCTCAGGGATTAAGACATTATTTTACATTAAATAAGCCAGACATAGAAAGGCAAATGCTTCATAATATCAGTAATATATATTATTAAAAAAAGTTGTAGAAATACAAAGCAGAATGGCAGTTCATGGCCTGGCTATTAGGATGAAATGAGTAAAGTTATAGTTTGGTAAAAATCAATATAAAGATAAATTAGTTTTTTTAATTGGCAGCATTTTGATTATGATTTCTACATTGGAAAATTAGAAAATTAATATTTGAGCTTTTCTAGTGTTAAAGCAGTTTCCTAAAATTACAGAAACCTTACAGATCCTTGTTAAGATCTTGTAGCTAGTTAGTGGGAGAGCCAAGAGTAGACATTAATTTACCTTAGTTTCTCCCTGTCATCCTTAAACCTGACCTGAATAGTTGTTTTATAGGCATATTCACAGTCTGACATTGTCTAATTTTGTCTTTACTTTGAAATTAGAGACTGGGTTGTGTTGTACCAAGATACATAGTAATCTGGCAGCTACTTTTTTGATAATGACAATTCTTAGTTAAACCAAACAAAAAACATAGTATCTAAAAGCCTTTGAACAATGAAACAAATGCCACAAATTCCAAAATCATATGTAAAATAAAGTCTTCAAGGGCAGTCTCCCAGAGACTGTGCTCTTCATTTATCTGACAATTCCATTTTTAAAAAATCTAATTTCCCAGTTCAACTCAGATTAGAAGCAAAAGTTAGAAGGGGAAGAAAGCTTTTAAAAGTAGGAACATGGCCAAATATAAGAAGTGACCACTTAAAGTGAGGAAGGAAATACACACTATAAAACACAGACATCCCAAGAATAGTAGCATAGAGTCTTTTGTTGTGCAAGCAAATAAATTCCTTGCACTTTATCAACCCCAGTAGGGGTTGTATTATTATTGTATTAAGATACTTAAGAAATTGGAAATTATGCATCTTTTATGTAGGAGATACTTCTGAGGGATGGATTATTGAAACAGCAATGATATTTGATTCATGTATTTATTTTTGCATTTGTAGGTATGGGTTTGTACACGTGTGTGGGTGTGTGTAGAGGAGGACAGTATATAAAAAAATAGATATTTTGCTTTTCTGCCCCGGACCTGGACCAGGGCGGATTCCCTCCTTCTCAGGAGGTAACCTCAATACCGATCAGGATGGAGTCAAGGGCAGTGCAGGAAAAGCAAAACTGAAAACAACATATCATACTTCAGAACACCAAAGACTCTACATGAATCACCTGGAACCAGATCAGCCAAATCTTTCCCCATCCTAAAGCTCAGGGAACCTTGCGGAAGAGGGGACAGCAAGATTGTAAGAGCCTAAAAATGGGGGGACCAATGATATGCAAGATACTCCACACAAGTTAGGGCTTCAGCAGCCAGAATTGGACTTTGCATGACCTGCACAATTGCTGACATATCAGTGACCCCCATCCAAAGTCTAGCATGGAAAACAAACGGGAGAAGGCTTCAAGCAATAGGATCCTTAGAGGCAAGAAATTAACAGTAATAATAGAGTTCCCATACTAGCAGGGAGCCCAAGAAAGGGCTCCAGGCTATGCCACTGCTTGCTTACCTACCCCTCACTAGGGTGGAGGACTTAGAGGGAGGTTTGGCATTCACATACAGGGGATGAGAGTGGGGGAAGGGGGAGGCACTGGGAGAAGGGGAGGGAGGGAGTGAAAGGAAGGGGAAAGGGGGGAAGTGCAAGGGGGGACTGGGAAGGATAGAAGGAGAAAGAGGTATGGGGTACCTATTGAGCCTGTATGACTGGGGAAAAATGTGGGAGAAAAAAAACAGATTTTATTACAAACCTTACGCTATTTCTTCCCTTTGCTAGCTATTCCTTATTTTTGTACTTGAACCACCCTGGGTTGCTCTACCTCCTCTTTGCTTTGCTCTGAAGTTTCCCAGATTCCACCTTCCAAGGCCAGAAGTGCAGGCCGCCACCATCTTCACCTGGCATTTTTGTGTGGAATTTGGGGTCTGAACCCCGGCTTTTTTGCTTGTGAGGCAAAGGCTTAACCCCTGAGTTATCTCTTAACCCAATTCATATATTTATTTATAAAGTACTTTTGGAAATTTGTATTACAAATAATTAAAATGTGACAGTTACGAAAATATGGTAACATGCTAGGCATTAGTACCAAAGTAAATGAAATTAGTGCTGATCCCTCAGTTGACTAAACCTATTAAGGCTTTGAATCATAACTTACTTTAACAGCTACAACTAACAGCTAATTGACTTGGTGTTGCCTGGGAATGAATAATGAAATTATCCATATGTGAAAATCCCGGAAAGAAAAATTAAGCTTTTCTTTGAATATCAACATTTTTGGTAATATTTTAAGACTTAATCCAGAGAGTAAGTAGTATTGCAAAATAGTTGAGAGAAAGTAGGCATTGGTGTTAGACTACATACGGTCACATTCTAATTGTTTTATTTACTAGCAGTGCAATTTAAATGATTGAGCTCAACCCAAGTCATATTTTTGTTCTATAAAATAGATGAAAGTTGTAGAATTACCAAGAGGGCTACATGGACTAAAAATATTAGAACTCGCTAGCATAGTTTTGGCACATACTTCACAAATGATGACTGGTTTTATTATTTACAAAGCCCTTAGTGGGAAAACTTGGGAGTTGTCATGAACTCGTGATATTTGCTGCTTTTGTGATGAAATGAATTGTTCTTTTCTTATCTTGGCATATGAAGCAGATCGTTTTGGCCAAATTTACAAGTTAAATATGTTTTCACTTTTTACTATGCTCCAATGTTCTGCAAATAGATTTGAAATATATCACAAAAGAATTCTAGTTTTGCTAGAATTAAAAGATAGTATTAAGCTTAATAAATCAGAAGATCTATAGTTGGAAATATTTTTCAAACCACCATGTCCTTAACAACTTTATAATTAAGATATATTTCAAACATGAATCTTTAGTTATAAGATTTTTATTTAATAGGAAGATCTGATTTAATCACCAGTTCAATTTTTTTTCTCTCTCTCATTGAAGGAACTGGAACCTGATATGCTGTAGGGTACTTTTTCTATGTTAGAAATTGGTTTTAGGCTTTTTAGTTCTGACAGGCTGTCAAAGTGACTAGGAGAAATGTAGAATAATTCTAAGCTGCTAAAGAAACTATGTAAGCCCCATCATCTCTAACTGAATCCTCACAGCAGTCTGAAGTAGATGGCTTTACTCCTTCCTTTTTGCAGAGGACAAAATGGAGGCCCAGAGAATTGGAGTTATTGGATGATTTGATCACAAATAAAATGACATAAATAATATTCAGGTATGGTTAGTCTACTCAAAAACTATTTTTACTATGTCCCTTTGTCCATCCAAAAGAGGTTATTTTTCTGCAGGCATTCCAGGGTATCTCCACAACTTGTGAATAACTTAGTTCCTATAAACCAACCAGAAAGTACTGTTTTTGAAACGTATTACATAGAAGAGGTAAATGTGACTTCCTTTTGTCTGGGGGAAGGAAAGAAAGGTGGGGGGCAATGGTTATAGGCAGCTGAAGGACCTGGTTTGGTTTCTTCATGTGTGAGGGTCATAGTATGGGCAAAATTTCTTCCATTCTTGACCTCACATGGGGCTTAATTTTAAAATTTTAGTTCTTCTTCCCTTGACATATCTAATTGAGGAACTGCTCCCTTTGCCCTACATTAGTATTCAGAATTTGTTTTGATTATACTTATATAACTTTAAACATCCATTTGTGCAGAAACTTTTTTTGAAATGTAAATAGTCTCAGTACTAATCAACTCTATATATGGCAGATTTTATTATGTAGCAACATAAATTTGGCAGGGCATTTTAGTCTCATCATTTTTCCCTTTAATACCTACCTAACATAAACAATTTAGGGAAACAAGAAATTTTATTGCAGCTTTCAGTTCCAGATTACAGTCCATCATGGCAGGAAATTTGCTAACAAAAGTTAAGGGAACTAACCACACCATATCCAAAGTCAAGAGCAGCATAGGGGAACTAGTGAACACACCACCTACCTAGAGATTTGTGCCACCCAAATTCCTCATAGGTATGTGCAGAGGTCCACCTCTCAAGTATATTAACAGCTCAGACCAACTAGTACACAAGGAAACCAATAATTGTTGACATGCCAGGCATGCTGGTGCAGACATGTGCTCCCAGCACTCAGGAGGCTACAGTAGGGAAGTTTTGAATCTAAAGGGAGCATGGGCTTTGTAGTATCAAGTCCCTGTCTCAAAAACAAAAGTTTTGATTTTTGGAAATTGTCCTGTGCTAACACAAATTTATATTGACCTTACATGATTAAACTGACACTCTTTATAAAAGGAAATTTTGTGAGTTTTTTTCTCCCACATTTTATTTTTTTTCCAATCATACAAGCTCAATAGGTATCCTGTACTCTCCCTCCCTCCTCCCTTCCCCAGTCCCCCCTTTCACTCACTCTTCCCCCTTTCCTTTCACCCCCTCCCTCCCTCTTCCTCTCCCAGTCCCTCCCCCTTCCTCCCTCCCATCCCCTGGAGCATCCTTTTGTGTGAATTCCAAACTTCCCTCTGAGTCTTCCACCCTGGAGAGGGGTAAGGACTCAGTGGCATAGCCTGGAGCCCTTTCTTGGATTCCACATTAGTATGGGAAATCTATTATGTCTGTTAATCCCTTGCCTCTAAGGATCCTACTGCCTGGAGCCTTCTCCTCTGTGATCCATGCTAGACTTTGGGGGGTAGTTGACATAACCATTGTGCAGGTTATGCAAACTCTGATTATGGCTACTTCAGCCCTAACTTGTGTAGAATATCTTTCATATCGTTGGTCCCCCCATCTTCAGGCTCTTACAATCTTGCTGCCCCCTCTTCCACAAGGTTCCCTGAGCTTTAGGATGGGGAGAGATTTGGCTGGTCTGATTCCAGGTGATTCATGTAGAGTCTTTGGTGTTCTGAATTATAGTTTGTTGTTGTTTTCAGTTTTGCTTTTCCTACACCACCCTTGGCTGCATCATGATTGGTATGGTATGGATTGTATAAGGGAAGGTCTTAATATAAGCACAGACTCAAAGGTAGATGGAAAAATATGAGTAGGACACGCTCTGGTTGCTGGTTTGTTACCGTCTAACTGCCAGTCTCTATACCCTCCCTGACTGGGGAAATCAAACCTGTCCAGTCCCAAGTGAACAGGAAGGAAACAGAGTGAACTGCATCAGATGTCTCCCTACTTACATGCAGTTCATGACCGTGGCCTAATTTCTCTATTGAACTGTGCTCTTTTGTCTCTTTTCTCTTGAGGTCTTCTTTCCCCTCCCTCCTAGTTATAATCCTTTACAGTTTATAGTGGGTTTTATAGAGAGTATATCATTAAGTGGGTTTGGCGATAGGATCCACTTATAAAGGAGAACGTATGGCATCTTAACTTTCTGTGCCTGGGCATATTTCTCTCAGCGTAATTTCTTCTAATTCCATCCATTTACTAGCATATTTCATTAATTCATTTTTGATGGCTGAGTAGTATTCCATTGTATAAATGTACAACTTTTTTTTAATCCATTCGTCAGCTGTTGGGCATTTGTATACTTTTAACTTGCAATTTCACATTCAGAGAAGTACATTTTGAGGAAATCTATCATGGATTTGCACAAGTTTGTATTTACAAGACTGCTCATATATCATGTTTGTAAGAAGACAAATGGCTCTTAAACCTCTTTGTAATAAGATTATGTACAAAGCCTTCTAATTTTTGGACATTTTATGCAAATAAAACTTTACAGTTATATGTATATGTTTCAATGCAAGTTTTTCTTTAATAGTATATAGAAGTATTTCCTTTCATGTCTCTTTAATACCTTCTTTTGTTTCTGAACAGGTCTCCAGGAAAGGTTGGATTTTCATCACTCAAGGTAATTATTCCTTTCTGAAAAATAAAATAGTTTGTCACTTTCTGTGCTTCATGCTTTTTTATTTTTTGTGACAAAATTGCCATTATGCCCTGCTTGGTATAATTAGATATTCCAGAAATTCCTATGTGAATATTATATTGCAAGGTAGAAGCCATGAATTTTTTTTAGATTTTCACTAATTTTTGTTTGATTTATCCTCACAATTTTTAAGAAAAAAAAAAACCAGCAATATACACGGTGAGAGATATAGCACAGTGATACATTCAAGGCCCTAGATTTAGTGCTTAGAAAGAGAAGAGGGAGAGAAAGAGAATGTGAGTGAGTACTATGCAATCAGTACTTTTATGTAGACATGGGTATGTTAACTGAAAAGTAATACTTGCAAGACAAAAAACAATGGAATAACCAAACCAATTGTTACTTCTTGTGAGCACATATTTACATATTTGGCACCATTATTGTCAATAAAAAGTAATCCCAGATCTATCCAAAGAAAGAAATTTGATTTTGTGACAGTATTTCATTGGAAGTCTTTTGTTGTTGTTGTTTTGCACATGTTATGTAAGTGCCCTACCATTGAGCTACAACCCCAGCCCATAGGAGACAGTCATTTAACATATAAGAATATCACCAAAGAAAAATATATTACATGTATTTTTATACACACGCAGCATATGTGTATTTTGTGTATTATTTTGTGTATGTATAGTTATGAGCATGTTCTTTAGTTCTAATATACTATACCTACTTTCTTTTATGTACATTGGATGCCAATCCTTTTGATAGATTAGAATATATTTATATGTAATATTCTACAGTTTTAGAAATGAATGAATTACTTATATGCAGTAACCTGAATCAATTTCAACACTAGTGTTGAATGAGGAAACAAAGCATAGAAAAATATATATACTACTATTTCATATATATTAGGTTCCAAAACATTCCAAAAAAAGAGAATGTATTATTTAGACAATTCAGAGATTAATTATCCATAGATAGATCCTAGAGAGAGGCTCAGGGGTTAAGACTCTGTCTCACAAGCAGAAGGTTCTGAGTTTGGTTCCCAAGTCCCCTGTAAAAATGCCAGGAAGGAAGTGGCTGTGGTCTGCACTTCCAGTCCTAGTGAGCAGAGCCTGGAAAATCCCAGATCAAAGGAAGGAAGAGGTAGAAGGAATCCAGGATGATTCCCAAAGTTACCCTTAGTTACAGTGCCCTCTGATATACACACCCGCACACACACACATACATAAAATAAATAAATAAAATATTTTTTAAAAAAATAGAGATTGGTTATGTAGAAATATAAGTATGGGGTGGGAATGTCGCTCAGTTTGTGGTACAAGCCCAGCATACACAAGTTCCTGGGTTAGATCTGCTGCATCCCATGAAATTACATATGATGACTCATACCAGTAATACCAGTAATCCCTAGTACTGGGGAAATATAAAAGAAATATCAGAGGTTCAAGGTCATCCTTGGTTTCATAGTGGGTTTGAGTTCAGTTTGCGCTAAATGAGATCCTGCCTTTAAAAAAAAATAAACACGGTAAAACAAGAAAGAATGGCAAAGAATGATAAACAAAGCTTAGTTATTTCTGGAAGAGAGATTGCGATGAAAACAGAATGACATTTGAGAGACTTAGAAATTAATGTTCTTTTGCATAAACTGGGTGCTTAAGAAAAAGTATATCATAATTCTTTTTTTCCTTATTTTATAATGTTTTGTGTTTAGCTTTCCATAAAATACAAATTTTTAAAATAATAAGTATAAGTGGCTAAAATATACTGTAGAACTAAAGATGCATATTAGAAATTGAAGCCTTTTCTCCCATTTCTCATCCCCACCTCCCAATGTCCATACACATAGGCAATTGTTTTTATGTTTGTAGGCTTTAAATTCACTTTGTTGTAGGATTTTTTTAGGCTGCTGTAAGTAGTTTTGGAGGATTATTATTGTTGTTATTTTTATCATGGTGATGATATTTTCAGATCATCCTTAAGTTGATTAAAGTTAGATAGCAAGTACACATATTTAGCAAATAAATATGAGGTTGGATATTATTCCGTTTTTACTTTTTTATCAAAATATTGTAGATTAAAAAGAAACTATAAAGATAGTGTAAAGAGGTCTTATGTATTTCCAGTGATTGTATCTTAATTATAAAATGGCATCAAAACCATGAATTTAATATTGCTACAATGTGAATGTATAGTCCTATGTCAATTTGTTAGGCGTGTTTTTCAATGTAACCACTACAGTGAATTACAGAACTCCACTATCAATGTCTCCCTTGTATTGCCCCTGTATAATTGCATGCTACCAATCCCCCTACATCATCCCCAAATTTGTTTTCCTTTTCTACAAATGGCCATTTTGAAGAGTGTTCTGTAAATAAAATTCCAATTAGCTGAAAGGGTTGAGATTGATCAGCGTCATTGCATATATCAATGGCGTGTTCTTTTTCATTGCTAAATAAATATGTGAGAATAGTCTGAGGCTATTATCTTTTGCGTACCAAAATATCAGTGAATATCTTAAGTGTTACAAGCGTCCTGTTTGGGGTAGTTTTACAATTTCAAGGAAGAGACATACGCAAGTAGACAGTGTATGAGCTCTTGATGTTTGTTAAGACCTCTGCCCTTTAAATTTCTGAATGAGAATACTTAAGGCACTTTGCATGTCTTCTGATTGCTCTCACCACTGTTTTTGGTTTGTGCCTTTGGTTGGTGTATGTGTGGTGTTTGGTTTTTATAAACAAAGTCTTACCACATAGCCTAAGCTAGCCTTGAACTTGAGATTATTGTGCCTTAACTTTTTGAGAGATCACACCATCACTCCTGGCTGGCAGAGGTTGAGGTTTCGTGCTAAGAAATTAAGAAAACTGATGGAAAATAAGAAAA
The DNA here is from genome assembly GCA_023101885.1 of Typhlomys cinereus. NCBI lineage: Eukaryota > Metazoa > Chordata > Mammalia > Rodentia > Platacanthomyidae > Typhlomys > Typhlomys cinereus. The sequence goes on from JALPQD010000666.1 coordinate 331,243, forward strand.
ACCTTCAAGGGAAGAGACTTTAATATAGAGAAAAGAGACACAATGTGAAGACATGGCACACTGACAAAGGGACAAAGAAAATAGCATTGAAATAAATGGATAGATGACAGCCATTTAAAAGATACTTCCCCTTTTTATTTTTTTCAGCAAAAAAAAAAGAAATCACATTTCTGAAATTTTTGTCACTTAAGTCACTGTTAAATTCTCCTCTCTTCACTTAATACAACTAAAGTGGCTCTTTTTTTTTTTTTTTTTTTTTTTTTTTGAGAAAGAGTGCCATGGAGCATAGGTGGATGTCAGAGGACAACTTTTTTAATATTCATTTTTATTTATTAATATGTGTGTGAGGAAAAAAGTACATGCATGCACTATGTGAGCTTCCAGGGATTGAACTCAAGTCTCCTGGTTTGCAAGCAGGTGCCTTACCCACTGAGCCATCTTACCAGCCCCACCAATTTTTTCTTAAACTTTATTCATTCATTTCTGTGTGTGTGTGTGTGTGTGTGTGTGTGTGTGTGTGTGTGTGTGTGTGTGTGTTTTGTGTCAGAAGGAGGCAAATCTGTCCCTGTGGAGGACCAAGGGTGACTTCAGAAATCCTGGATTGCTTCTACCTCCTTGTTTCACTCTGGGATTTCCTAGGCTTCACCCACCAAAGCCTAAATGCAGGCCACCACCATTTCTGCTTGGTGTTCTTTTGTTTGTTTGTTTGTTTGTTTGTTTGTTTGTTTTGTTTTTCCATAGGACCTAGGATCCAAACTCAGGACTTCCTGCTTGCGAGGCAGGGTCTTAACCCCTGAGCCACCTCTCCATCAAATTTTTTTATAACTAGTCATTTTAGCATTTTTTTCCTTGAGACAGGACCTTACTCCATATCCCAGGCTGGCCCAGAACTTACTATGTAATCAAATCTAGCCTCAAGTTACCAATACTCCTCCTGCCTCAACCCACAAATGCTGTATGTCAGATGTGAGACACCTCACCAGGCTCCTGGCTCCTAGCTCAATGTTCTTTAGTAGATAATGACCGTAGATCACTTTCGTAAAAAGTATTTGTGAATATGAATTTTTATAAACTTTTGTGTGGTTTATTTACTTAAAAGTAAAATGTTCAATTATCATAACAAAGTACCGTTTAGAGGCTGCCTCTCTGTAGCCAACACAAGTGGAGTATAGCTATTGCTTAAACTGTCAGAAACAGAATAATCTGTTATACTTTTTAAGAAAACATATTTCTGATACAGTGATAGATAGAAATTAAAGAAATGGCCTGGTAGTGGAAAAGCTGGAACTTAGTAGTATTTTTTAATATTGGACATCCCCCCTCAGAAGAAGATGTTGTCTCAAGTACAACTATCTATGTTGGTATATTGTCTGTAGGTACATGCCTAGCTTTCTGCTTTATCCATACAGCGTGACAAAGATTTTAGAAGGGTCTAGGTGTATATAGTAAACTATAGTTTTCACTTAGTCAGGTCTTACTAAAACCTTATGATTAACTTCTGTTGTAATCAGGTCTTTTGGTCAATGCCACATTACAACCTTGAACTTGTGATTTAGTAGTTTAACTTATAAGAGTTTTTATCTTTCCAAGTTTCAAGTCCAAGAGAGCTTTGTTAAAGCCTCACAAAATAGAAATCTAATCACAGCTTGGCAGTTTGGGTTTGTGTAAGAATGTTAATCTATGAACCTTGAAAGTAAATCTTAATTAAAACACATCAAATCAAAGTCCAGGAAATAATAGTGGGTATTTTTACTTGGCTTAAATTAGGGGAAATACAGAATTATATTGTAAAATGCTTTTGAGTTTCCTAGTAATGAGCAGTTGAATACTGCTCATTTAATACTTATTTGAATACTTAAATGGTAGCATTAAAAGTGTTTTCTACTGTGTGTCAACTATTTTTAATGATGATCTTTCAAGTATTCTCTCTCTCCAGCTTGTGAAACTTTTGCTAAGTAGTGCTTTCTTTATTCAGTATTATATTATTTACTAAGAGAAATAAAAATAGAGACACACAGAAAGAAAATATGCCATGGAGCACATATGAAAATCAGTGGCCAAGTCTGGACATTTGATTCTCTCCTACCATACGGGCTCCAAGATTGGAATTCAGGTCACCAGGTTTTACACACTTGCCTTTATCCAATGACCCATCTCAGTTGGCCCTTAACCAAGTAGTTTTTATTAGACTTTCTTTAGTTTAAAACCAGAAATCAACTAAAGAGTATATAAGCTTAAGGCATATGTATTAATTAAAGAAAATCAGAGTATGCATTAATTAACATTCAGAATTTGGCAAAGGATTATGTAGTGCCAGGAACTGTTTTACATATTCGATAAATAGTGGTAGACAAAGCAAACAAGGGCCCTCTTCTCATGATTCTCACATGCTAAGAAAACAGTGAAGGATCAAAAATTAAGCAAGTAGCAAAGGTCATCTCAAATGGTAAGATGTCATTTTAACATCGTCAGAAAAGTCATATCTGTCAGAAATATCATTTTAGGTTCCATTTTATTGGCAAGGAATCACTCAGTATCCAGTTGGCCCTGAGCATAGCAGGGCCTGCATTTCTGGCCCTGGAAGGCTGGGTCTGGGAAATTCCAGAGTAAAGCAAAGAGGAAGTACTGTAACCCAGGGTGATTCCTGAAGTCACCCTTGGGCCTCCACAGGCACACACAGTGCCCTATGATTTACACACACGTACATACATACAAAGAGAAGTACAAAAGATATCAAATGTATAGACATATTAGACCCTAATAGGCTGTGAGAGAATTGAGCAGATTTTACCTGATACTTATGGTTTCTTGGGAAGAACATCCTCTAGCAGAATCTGTATAAAATTAGTGGTATTCCCAAATGTTGACAAAGAATCCAATGAAACACATTTTCAGATAAACATTTTCAAAAGCTATCAAAAATTTCACCAGCATATTAAGTTTATTATAATAAGTGTAATAATCTCTGGCACAATTTCATCATGGAACCTATCCTGATACTTGTATAAGTGCCACATTAATACTTACATACATTCTCATATATCTTGTTACACTTATCTGTCAAAAATGATTATAGCAACCTTCTCATGAGTTCTGTGATATAGAATAATTATGAATTGATGTCCTTTCTGTAAGCGGTAGCATTCAAATTTCTGTATTTTTATAAATGTGATAAAAACAAGATGGAGAATATCAAGATAAGATTTGCAAATATTTATCTATCTGCTTTCTTTCACTGTAATTTTTTCCTAACAGAATGCAGTATCCATTTTTACAGTCTCTAATCTCCCAAATATATATATATATGTACGTATGTGTATATAAATGCATATGTAGATATATATGTATTTTTGGTGGGTTTAACATTGTTCATCTATTTGCATTTTGGAGGGCTTCATTTAACTTCTGGTTGTCTTGATTCTTTTTATATAAAAAATACAAAATTAAAAATATCTTACAATGTGTTTTTTGTATTGTGTGCTTTTATATTTTCATATATTTATGGAACAGTACTTGGGAAAAATAATTTTAATGAATCCCTTTGCTTAAATCTTAATCCTTCCCAACAGAGATATTCATAATTATTCTATTAATCTTTAATGTTAAAAAGTTTAGCACATTTTCATACCTGATGTAAATATTGTAGTACAATAGAAAAGAAAGTTGTTGGTTGTTTACCTTCTTGGCAAATCACATTGTCACCATTGGCATTATATCTCTGGATATCTATAAGTACTTTACATGTCTTGGCTTTATTTTATAGTCGCTATTTCTATTAGTAGTAGTAATAGTAGTACTATTTCAGATTTCGAGGCAAGGGTGCAAAACATTTTGGCTTTATTATGTCTCTCTTTTCTCATTTGCACCCTTTATAAACAGATATTTAATATGCTATAATTTGTCATCATTTGGCCTCTCTTTGTTTAAACAGGAAACAGAAAAAACAACATACAAAGTTGAAGATGAATCTTCTGTACAGGAATTGAAGCAAGATGTATCTAAAAAGGTTGGAAAGATAAAATGCCAATATTAGTTTTTAGTAAACATTGTATTTATATAGTTAAGATTTTTCTATAGTGTTCTAACAGAGATTTTTTTTAAAGTAAAATTTGTTGGAAAGCAGAGAAAAGGACAACTGATTGTTTGGGAAAATCAGGGGAACATAGTGAATATTTCTTACATCTATCAGTGTTGTGAATGAAGGTGCTTTAGGCTTTTTAGAAATCATTTTCATTGTCCGCTTACTTAAAAGTTATTCTTGTATTTATTAATCTGTTACTAATCTCGGTTTCCATAAGAAGTCATACATATTGACAAGCTCAAATTATGATATAGTTATGGTGTTCAAATGTGCCGAGAAATACTTAATCTGATAGTGTTCTCGATACCTTTTAAATAGCGTATTGCAAATCTCCAGATGTTGGTTCCCTGTAGAAGAGAAACTGAACACAAGCATTTTGAGCATGGGCAATTCAATTGAACAAGAAGCATTTTTGAAAATGGACAATTCATACCGTCAGGATAAATCTCAAGGAGAAATGATATTTGTGTTAATTTACACAAGTTTTAGGGGTATTTTCCTGTGCATTTTTCTAGTCAATAAGTTTTCAGAGACCTACAAAACTATGTGGTCTCTCTAACCCAGGGCCTCTCCAACAGTTGCATTCTTAACACTTGGGGCTATATAATTCATTGTTGTGAAGGGAAGCAGGAACTATTTTGTGAACTGTGGGATTCTTCTACCTGCCCCCAAAACCAATAGCATCCTTTCCATCTTCTAGTCATAACAACAGAAAATGTCTCCAGATATTATCATATATCTGGGAGGGATGTAGGATAAACCTGTTCCCGATGGAGAAGTGTTAACCTATAAAAGTGTCTAACCTATAAAAGGAGAAAAATCCCTTTAGAGAGAAGTGATTTTATATATTAGCAGGTAAAAGAGGATCAAACTATGTTTTCTAAAAATAAGAAAAGGGTTACAATTTTATATAACAGTTTCATTTACTTTTGCTATGATTTATTCTTGGTTCTTACACAGTTACATACCTTTATGTTCTTCCTAATGGTAATATAGGTTACATCTTATATTCTATTGTTTACTCTTACCTGTTTACACTTTTTGTATTTCTACACCATTACTAAACTTTGAAATGCTTTGAAATGCATTTAGTCATTTTTGTTGACAATTATACTGTCTATAACTTTTTCTTCCTTCACCTCTTCCACATTCTCTTTCAACTCCTCCTGTTTCAGTCTCTTAGACTGAGATAATGGAAGTGCACTACCTCACCACCACATACAGTTTTTAATTTTTCTCTCTTTTGAATGAGTTGCCTGTTTACAATTTATCCAGTCTATAATAACCAGAACATGGGCTGGAGAGAAGGCTAAGGAGTTGAGACTCTGTCTCAAAACCAGAAGGTCCTGAGTTTGGATTCCAGGTTCCAAGTTAAAAACACCTGACAAAAAGGGCTGCAGCCTGCACTTCCTGCCCTAGTGGACTGAGCCTGGGAAATCCCAAAATGAAGCAAGGAGGAGGTAGAAGCAATCCAGGATGATTCCCAAAGTCACCCTCGGTCCTCCACAAGGACACACAATTCTCTCTCTATATATATATAGATAGATAGATAGATAGATAGATAGATAGATAGATAGATAGATAGATAGATCTGTCTCTCTCTCTCTCTCTCTCTCTCTCACACACACACACACACAAAATAAATAAATAAAATATTTTAAAAATAACCAGAACATGAAGAAGTAGTGAGGAACTCTATGAAACACCAAAATGAAGCTTAATGTTATCTTTTAAATTCTGGCCTTTCCAGGGCTGGAGAGGTAGCTCAGGGGTTAAGCCTCTGCCTTGCAGGTGGAAGGTCCTGAGTTCAGATCCCAGACCCCATGTATAGACGCTGGGTGGTCTGCGTTTCTGGTCCTGGTAGGCCGGAGCCTGTGAGTCCCGGGGCAGAGTAAACGAGGAGGTGGAGGCGGTCCATGGTGGTTCCCGAATTCGCCCGTGGTTCTACACACACACACACACACACGCATAACTGAATAAATTAAAAAAAAATTCTAGCCTTTCCAATTCAGTTGTGTTAATATTTTTTGGTTGAATTCTTTAGTTTATGGAAAAAAAATAATTTTTAACAGGGTTCACAGTAGATATACTCCAGCATTAAATTTTCTCCTCTCATTGTAGTTCAACTTTTAAAAAAAAATTATTTTTCTTTGTTCCCTCTCCTTAGTTCCCATTCCCCTCACCTTTAGTTTCTAGAAGGCAACCAAGAGCAATGACAAAAGTCTATATTGCTTGGAGGCCCTTTGAGACCTCTCTGACCAACAACTTATCAAGAGGAATCACATACCTGTTGCTTCTAGTACTGCTTATTTGTCTCTGGGTTCCAGTTGTAACAGACCAGGATATTATTGCTTTGACCTATCTTCCTCTCTCTGTGCTCCTCTGTACAGGAACTATCCATTCTTGTTCTTTTTTTAAGCTAAGATTTTTTGACATATTTTTCTTATAGGAGGTTCCTATCTGGATGCATTCCACATTCTCGAGGTTTTTCTATTATTATCTCAGTCCAACTCATATCCCACTCCCTCGTTCCCCCTAAGTGTTTTTCCCCACTGTTCCTTCCCTCACTTGACTACGCATAGTATCCTATATCCTCCTCCCATCTTTGCTCTCTTCCCTTCTCTCCCTTCCCTCCCATTCCCCTAAAGTTTTCTCATTGTTACAGGAATTCCAGGTCAAATACATCGGTTAGGACATTAATCCTAGCATCCACATATAAGAAAAGTTGTAGTTTTTGTCTTTTTTGTGTCCAAGATACCTCAGTTAATATGATATTTTCCAGTTCCAGCAGTTTACCAGCAAATTCCATAGTCTTATCCTTCCTAATGATTGAATAGTATTCCATTATGTACATTTTTTCATAACTCATTCCTCTGCTGATGGGCATGTTGGCTGATTTCATTTTCTTGCTATTTTGAATAGAGCTGCAATGAATATTAATTATAAAGATTACATGGGTATGTCCTGAACCAGGACCCTGTGGTCAAGTAGTTTACATATTAGTAGAGGGATTTAGATAAGTATAACTAGGCATGGTTGCCTATGACTATAATCTCATCATTCAGGAGGTAGAGGCAGGAGAATTAGAAGTTCAAGGTTATCCTCAGCAACATATCAAAAGTGAGGCCAGCCTTGGCTACACAAGACTCTATCCAGAAAAGATAAGGAAATTGGGTAAACATACAAGTTAAAGTTCAAATAAATTGGTAAAATATAAAAATTCAAAAAAGAAACTTTTATCTTCTGCTTGAGGTGAGAAGGAATGAGGACTAAATGGAGAAAGCATGTGAGGTTATTTTTGATAAATAGATTTTGACAGGATAGAAAAGACTGTATAAAGGCATTGAGAAGGAAACTGCAAAATGTTTGAGTATGAGTTATGGAGTATGGAAAGGCCTTATGTTGCAAGTATCTGGATATTTCCTAATCACTGGAAAGCAGTGACATTTTTAACACAAACAATATAATTGCATGATCACTCCTACGTTGGTCACAATTTACACTATTTTCTTCTCTCTCTCTCTCTCTTTCTCTTTCTCTCTCTCTTTCTGTATGTGTGTGGTTCTCCATGTGAATTAAATGCAAGCCATGGCATGCATGTGTTAAAAAGAGTGTAACCTTGGATGTCAATCCTCACCTTTCCACCTAGTTTGAGACAAACTTTTTGCCGTGCAATCAAGACTGACTAGCCTACAAGCTTGCAGAGTCCCCTGCCTCCACCTCCCATTTTTTATTGCTTTGCACGCACTTGCAAACACATGTTCAAGTTGTTCATGGGTTCTAGAGATCTGAACTCAGATCATCAGACCTGTACATCAAGTGCTTTTACCCACTGAGTCATTTCCCCCGGCCTCTTTTCTCTTTTTGTTACCTCCTAAAATCTCTACAAATTGACACAGTTAGCTATCAAAAACAGACAAAGATTGAAAATGTGCCTTATTTTCATGAAATTTTCTCTTGTGGATAAAGGAAATATGCAGAACCAGTGTATACATTCCCTATATTATATTATTGCTTATGTTGTAATGAGCAGTAGGTTCAGAGGACAGAGAGTCTAAAAGAACAGACTAGGGAAGTCACAACTTTCACAGCCTTTCTTATTTTGACCCCTCTTATGGCATGAGCCTTTCTGCTACATACAGTGATCATTTTAAACCTTCATATTTACGTTATTTTCACTGGGGTCACTCACATCTCCCTCTCTTTCAGCAGAAACCTTGTCTTCCCTTACCTGAAGACTCGTTTTCATCTTTTACCTCTTTCTCACACCATCCATTGCTGAGAATATGGTGTTCTTTCTTTCTACCAAAGTATTGTATTACAGAATACAAAAAGCATAAAATTTTTAAAATCCAATTTTTAATTTTGACTTTGTTGCTACTAACTGTGGGCCATTGGGAAAATAACTTAATGGTTTTTACCTCAAAAAGGAGATATTCCAGCTACCTTCCAAGGTCTCTGTGATGACTCATGAAAAGATGCATTCTGGATGTAATGCACCTTAGACCTTCTTTCTTCTTTAGAGCTTTGTTCTGTTATCTTCCTTTCCAGTGGCTTTTTTCCCCTCAGCCTACAAAAGTGCTTGGTCACCTTCTTGAAGCGTCTTCTGTTTATAGCCAAGCCTCTCCCCGCCCCTACCCTGGTACTAAGACTCAAAACCAGAGTCTAATAAATGCTAGGGAAGCACCAGGCCTTTTGAAGCTGGCTTTGGAGCTAGCTCTTTGTCTTCACTTCTTAGTCATTCTTAAACACCTTTGTGATCTATTTTCTTTTATCACTGAAATCCTCAGTTCTTGGTAAACATCTAAACTGACAAAGGAGGTGGACCTTAGTTAATATGACATATGGTAAAAATGAGGCAATTTCTAGAATTAAAAATTGGAAAACTCTTTACGTGTAGGATGCTGAGAAATCAAGAATGCCAGTAATATATAGTTTAGTTCACAAGCAAAAATACTGATCAGGCGATCATGGTAAACTGGATCAGGACAGGTCTGTGACACAGCCCATTGACTTACTGTTGTTGAGAAATTGAGAAAGCAGAAATTATCCATGGTTGGAATGGTAGAGAATGAGTCAGTTGAGAAATTTAATGATCAGAAGGAAAAAATATATTTTCTTCTAAATATTAGTAGAAGATACAGACAACCTTGCTTATATTTTTCACCTACAGTTAAGAAATAATGGGGTCAATGAGGCAGTGTGTGCTGAGTGTTCGAACTCTTTTCATAGACTTGCCATCAGTTTGAATAATGAAGCCTTATATATCAACCTCCTTATGCGTGCTAGCTTTTCTAACACAGACAAATTCAGACTGAAGCAAGTTGAATTTTTTGGTTTGAGAGAGAGAGATTGAGTAGGCTTAGGTGCAGAAGTCAGAGGACAGCTTTCAGAAGTCAGTTCTCTGACCTTCTACCATGTAGACTCTGGGATCTAAGGCAGGTCTCCAGAATTGGACACAAGTGCTTTTTACCTGTTGTGCCATCTCAATGGCCTCATATGGAATTCTTACCTTGGATAGATTTTGATTCTATTAACTAGAACCAAGCTTTATTATTAACTATAACTAGTTTTATTATGTAGACTCAAATAGCAGATAGCTTATCACAACTTATTTGACATAAATGTAAATGAATTCTAATATTATGAGTCTTATTAGAGTTTAGGCTTGAGCTTGATTTTATAGGGTTGACTGAACTTTTCTGACTATGTATTAACACAGATTCCCTATAGGAATATAGATTTTTAGAACCAAATTCTCAGCATTTTTGCAAGCTTTATCACTTATTAACTCAATGACCTTAGACGAAACACTTGATTCATCTGTACCTCAGTTCCACATCAAACATTGCTATAAATATTAAAATATATGAATCATTTTATGAACATTGTGTGACATGTACTGAGTATTGTACAAATTGTTAGCTATTATCATATTATTGTAAACAGTTACTTTTTTAAAATTGTGTTTTCACCTTTCATTAGATAATTGAAAGTATTATTGAGGAGAGCCAAAAAGTACCGCACCTTAAAGATGACTCTTTGGATTCGAAAGGAAAAGGACTCCCTGATCAGGCTGCTGCCAGTTTTTCAGTTGCTGGGACAGATCTTAGTAATATACCTGGACTGTTTTCCATAGGACATGAACTACAGCAAGATTCCAAAAATACAGACAGTCAGAATACATTGGAAGAAACTGAATTAGAATCAAAAAAATGTTTTGCTTCAGATGACACCTGTGAGAAGACAATAGATGACGCCGCTGATTTAACTGAGATAAGTTCAACTGAGCAGCTTAACCTTCCTGAAATGGAAACAGAAATATCGAACAAGGAAACAGTGGAAGTCAAACAAAGTGATGCTCTAGATCCTGCATCCTCAAATGTTTTATCTACTAAAGAAGTGGCTCCTGCAAAACCTCCAAGGCACCTTACTCCAGAACCTGACATAGTAGCTAGTACAAAGAAGCCTGTTCCTGCACGCCCACCCCCACCAACTAATTTCCCTCCTCCTAGACCCCCACCTCCAGCACGACCTGCCCCACCGCCAAGAAAAAAGAAAAATGAATTAGAATTTGAGGCTCTTAAAACACCTGATCTAGATGGCAAGTATTGTGAAATAACTGTTTTTGTAGGAAAATTCCATAGTTGAAACTTTTACTTTTCTTCGTGGGGGGTGGGGAAAAGAGTTAAGACAGGGTCACACTATAGAGCCTTGTAAACTGGGCTTGCCTTGAATTTGCAGAGGTCATCCTACTTCTGAATGGTGGAATTGTAAGCATTTGTCACCATTTCTGGCTAATTTTCTGATTTTGTTCCATTTTATGTTATGTAAAACCATGCTGGTAGCCAGGTTATGTAAGTTATTTCTTCAGTAAATTGATAAAAAGTGAAAAGCGTTATATTGGTCATAAGTCAATTAATAATTATTAATATTATTGGACATTTCAGTAAACTTGAAACTTTGACATCTTAACCTTCTGCCTTCTGACATTTCTTATGGCAATGGTGGAAACAGCCTGAGATTAGGAGAGTTAACATCTCTATTAAATCCTGCATCTCTTAATTTATAAACTATAGCTTTGATCAAGTTAAATAACTCATTTGAACCATGATTTCTCAATATGGAAAACAAGTGAGATAAGCAATTTTCTCACAGGTTTATTTCAAGAATTAAAAAAGTTTTAAGAACATTTAAATAATAAAGTCTTCTAGGATTATTAGTTGTTCATATTATTATTTTTTGTTATGATTGCAGTACCCAAAGACAATATTACCTCTAATTCTCTTCTGACTACAAATATGGCTTCAGAGTGTGCAGTTCGAGGTTCCCTACCTTCTCTTGATTTGGCAAGTGCCACAAGTGGAGATAAAATAGTTACTGCACAGGTTGGTGAAGTATTGCTATTCAATATAGAGTATATAAAACTTTGTTCAGTTGACTAACTTATTTGTTATTGAACCCTCTTTTTCTCCATATCAGATATTTCCTTGTTTCCCAAACCTGAACTCCTTACTTCCCTTGTCTAGCTTAGCTTAGTGAATTTAGCAAACTATTTAGCATATGAGTCTTAGATGCCTTACATTGGGAAAAAGACCCCCATTTTTAGGTTCTCCTCAAGGATGAGATGTAATAGATTATGTTAAATAAATATGTTACAGGTAGTTGATATTTTAAAAAATAATAGATGCGACTATATTTTTTTATCAGGGAAGTGGTAGGAGAATGGGTGTCTGTGCCACTGTGCATACAGAGTGAATTCTTTCCTTCCCCCTTTACATGGATTCCAGGGATCAAGCTCAAGAAATTAAGATTCTATGGCATATGCCTTTATCCACTGAGCCATCTCAGTGGCCCCTTGCTATTTTTAATATTTTATGTTACTAGACATAAAACAACCTAATGTGTAGTAGGCTATACAAAAAAAGTGCACATCATTTTACCACAGTCAAATTCTTGAAATCAGGATAAGTTATATGATAGCTGAGGTGGGCCAAGGACTAGGAAATGTCACTCTATAATCTTGTTATAGTTCTACAGGGGAATACCTGCTTTTGTGAGCTAAACATGGTTTGTGTGTGTGTGTGTGTTTGTGTGTGTATGTGTGTGTGTGTGAAGTTCAGGGGACAATTTATGGAAGTTCTGTTTCTACCATGTGGACTCAGAGGATTAAACTAAATCCTCAGGCTTAACAGTAAGCACCTTACTCACTGGGTAATCTCATCAGCACTGCATATAGATTTTTAAACCATTATGTTAAAAAATATAGAAGAATATACAAACGAAATTGTGTGCGAACAAAAACTTTTAAAGTATTTACTGTTTAGTTCTTTATATTTATGAAAAAGTTTTCCTGGGCCTGCATTAGAGATATCCCATATGTCCTGAATTAATTGCAGTTTTAATGGAGAACTACTTGGGGGGGGTGTTGATCAAATAAACATTTGTAACACTACAAAGGCATGATTTCCTGGGCAGCAGTACTCTTGGTATCTAATGTTTTTCAGCATTGTGAGAATAATAAAAACCTAAAATGTTGTAATGACTTCCATTTAAATTTTAGTGAGGCTCCATTATCTGAAATGTGGAATTTTGTAGAACTGTTCATTGTGATGAATAATTGAAACTTATGAAAATTGATTCTGTCCATTTATAAAATTGTAATTTCAGGAAAATGGAAAAGCACCTGATGGGCAGACAATAACAGGTGAAGAGATGGGCCCTCAGAGACCTAGAACCAACTCTGGGAGAGAACTTACTGATGAGGTAGAATTCATCTTTTGTTTTTAAAAACATAAAATATAAAAATTATGAGGAGAAAATAAAGGTGTGGAGATGAATGTGTGGAGGTGAATGGTGGTGATGGTTGCACAGCAGTGTGATTATGCTTAATGACCCTGAACTACATATTTAAAAATGGCTACAGTGGTAATTTTCATGTTACATATAATCTGTTTTTTCTTTTTCATTGACATTTAACATTTGTATATATTTATGAAGTGTGGTTTAATAGATATATACAAAATGTATTAATCAAGTCAGGGTAACTGTCATATCTATCTTTTCAAACACTTGCTAGTCTGTTTCAGTGTTGGTAATGTTGGACTGTTCTAGTTTTCTTGACAAAAACAAATTGCTGGGGCTGGAGAGGTGACTCAGGGGTTAAGCCTCTGCCTTGCAGGCAGAAGGTCCTGAGTTCGGATCCTAGACCCCACGTGTAGAGGCAGGTGGAAGCGGGGGCGGCCTGTGTTTCTGGTCCTGGTAGGGCGGAGCCTGTGAATACCAGGGCAGAGTAAACAAGGAGGAGGTGGAGGGGTCCATGGTGGTTCTACACACACACACGCACATATACACATGCGCACACATGTATACACGCACAATCGAATAAATAAGAAGTAATAAAAAATTGCTGTTATGACAAAAAAAATTTTTTAAGTTTATTTATTCATTCATTTAGAGCGTGTGTGTGTGTGTATCAGAGGGCACATGTGTCTTAACCCCTGAGCCATCTCTCTAGACCCAAAAATGCTTTTAAGATGAAAGATTGTCTTAGTTTCTGGATTTTTCTTAACATGTTAAAACTCGATTCTTTGACTGAAATTTGTCATTCACAAGGATACACAATGGTGTATGTATATTAAAAGCAGAATCCAAGATAGTATTAGAGATGCAGGCCCCTAATCCCAGTACAAGGTGGCTAAGGTAGGAGAATCATAACTACAAGGCCTACCTGGATTGCAGAATAAAGCCAGTGCCTACCTGACAACTTGATGAGACACTGATTCAAAAAGACAAAGGCCAATAAGTCTGAGACTAACTCAGTAGTAGAGTGTTTGCCTAGGATTCCAAGGCCATTAGTTAAATCCTTGTTATTACATACAAACTGGATCCCTATTTCATAAAACCTTAGTTTTTAAAGAACTTGGTATTATACATATATATTTTTATACAAGCACAAAATACTTCATACAGCTATATTATTTCTTAACATTAAGATATAGTATGTATATATTCACTGGTTTATTCAGAATGAAGGTTTGAAGCTAGATACTTTTGTAGGAAATCAATTATAGTAGTTCACAAAGATAATCCCAGCACCTGGGAAGGTAAAGCTGACAGTAAACTTGAGTCAACCTGAGCAACCTAGCTAGTTCCAGACCCTGTCTTGAATATATATTATTTTTGTAAAATGACACTTTTTAAAATTATTGTACTCTGGGGAAACAGTTTAGTTTAGCAGTTCCTCAGAATGTTAGTTATAGTGTAACTCAACTCTGTTCCTATGTGTATATGGAAGCTAAACCATGTACCCATACAAAATATGTACACAGATACTAAAAACAGTATTGTTTATAATTGCCAAAAAGTGGGAACAACTCAAATATATATCACTGATGAATACATAAATAAAATATCGCATAACTTTTCAATGGTATATTATATATAGTGCTGAAACATGCTACAACATGGATGAACCATGAAAACAGCATGATTTAGCAAAGAAATCCGGATATTTAAAAAGGTATATGCTCTATATCTTAATTGTTTTCTTGTTGTTGAGATAACATGCCCCGACAAAAACAACTTTTAAAAAAGGAATTAGGAAAAAAAATGTTTATTTTACTTACATTGCCAAGGTAATACAATGCATCATGATAGGGAAGGCATGACAATAAGCAGGAGAAAAAGGAAGCTTATTGGACACGTTCCAGCTACTCGTGAAAGAGAAAAGGAAGCAGGGTCAGGGTATTCAACCTCAAGGCTGGTTTCCAGTGACTTACTTCCTCAAGCAGTGTTCTACAACCTTCCCAAATAGCACCACCAGCAGGGGACCAAGTATTCAAACACATGGACCTGTGGAGGGCGTTTCACATTCAAACCACATTTTATGATTGAATTTATATGAAAAGTCCCTAAAAAAGAAATTGATAGAGAAGAGAGTGATCAGTAATTGCCAGGACACAAAATTCCAGAAATGAAGTATTATAGCTATTAGGCAGGTTTCCTTTTGTAGTAATTAGATGCTATAATTGAATGATAATAGTTACACAGTTCTGTGAATATACTACAATATATCATTTTAAGTGAGTGTATTTTGTCGTGTAAGAATTATCAATAAAATATTTAATGTGATTGTGTATAGTAGTGAGTGTCTGGAAAGCCCCTAACTTAAAGTTTTAAGAGGACTTCATAAACTCAAAAGATAATTAATTTGTAAGTCATACTGTTGTTACTTTTTTACCCCTAGGAAATTTTAGCCAGTGTAATGATTAAGAACCTGGATACTGGAGAAGAAATACCTTTAAGTCTTGCTGAAGAGAAGTTGCCAACGGGTATTAATCCTCTCACTCTACACATCATGAGAAGGACAAAGGAATATGTAAGGTATGACCTAAAGTTTTTTCATCTTTTATAATATTTTAGAGTGATGGAGAGTTCTATTTTTGTAGACTACAATGTCCTATTTGGTTAAAATCAAGTGATTTTAATTTGGAAATAAAGTTAACTAATATGTGCATTATTAAACTGTGATCTCTCTGGGAGTAATATGCTGTAATTACCTGGGAAAATAGTATAAATCTTAAATCCCAGAGTATTTAGTTTCTCTCTAAAATTATTTACATTACAGACAGTATAAAAGCAGTGAGACTCAAAAGCCATATGGGAGGAATACAGTCTTCTGAAATCTTGTTTTACGGATCATTAATTTTATTATAAGTATTTGTAGTCACAAAATTGCTTTACAGTAAAATGATTGATTTTACTGTGAGATATATGTCAATCTTAGAAATAATTTCTAGAAAAGCAAGTGTTTTACCTAATATATATTGTGACTGTGTGTTATTTTATTATTTTTGTACTTCATTTTCATAGTAAATTTTTCATAAACTATTAAAGTTCAGTCACTTGAGTTTTGCACATTGCATCTTGCTTTAAATTCTATTCTTTAATCTTTAAAGATATTTAGGGTTAGGTTATTTTGTAATTCTTGCTTTAATAGTCTACTTTAATCTCTGAAATCATTTAGGTCAGGCTATTTAGTAATTCTCAGGATTATCATTAAGATAAAGTTATGTAAAGCTTACCAAGACCTTTTTACTTACTCTGTTTAGCTGACTGTAAATACAAAAGCACATTTTTGAGAAGCTTAAAAGGAATTGTTTCTTTTTAGTATATGTACTGTCAAAGCAAGCACAAGGAATTGTTTCTTTTAAAATAACTTTGCCTTGTAGTAATGATACAACACAGTCTGATGATGAAGAAAAGCTACAGGCTCAACAAACAGATACTGATGGTGGAAAACTAAAACAGAAAACGTGAGTTACAGTATACCTCTTTTCGTCTTTTCAAGTCTTTAACAAAAAATATAAGAATTGCCAGACTTTTTTAGCAAAATATTCAACATGAAAATGTACATGACCAGCTTTTTAAATAATTTAGGCTTGTTCCACGAATTCTAACACAATGATATTGCCACCACCCAAATATTGTTCTGTCGCCTATGATTTACAATCACCACACATTCATCTTCCTGTGATTCATAAAAGGATCAAATCTCTGTCATATTGCTTGGATATATCTGTCACCATTTTATTTCATTGATAGTTTCCTGTTCATAAAATTTTTTTCAGCTTGGGAGGGTAAGCTTTACTCATGGTATCCACCTTGCAGGTAAAGAGCTGCTTCGAATTAGAATTTGCACCCAGTGTAGAATTTTCAAATATATAAATCTATAAGTCCACACAAAGTGACTAATCCTTACTCTCTATTGGTTGATTGTGAATTTCTTAGAGATGTATTGGTCACTTTTATAGAATTTAATGTAGCAAATGACCAATGTACTTTTTATCATCCCTGTATTATTTTGCATGTTAGATACTAAAATTTTTAGACATGATTGTCCTTAAATGCCTTTCTACTTTCCCTTAATCATTAAAAATCCCTTTTTTTTTTTTTTTTTTTTGCATTTGTGTATACCAGAGGGAACATGAGTGTGTGTGCCTATAGAGGCCCAAGTGTGACTTCAGGAACCATCCTGGATTTCTCTACCTTCCTTTTGCTTTGCACAAGGATTTCCCAAGCTCTGCCTTACAGGGCTGAAATTGCCAGTGTTTCGAGGGGGATCTTGGGATAAGAACTCAGGACCCTTTACTTGCAAGCAAAGACTTTAACCTCTGAGCCATTTCCCTAGCCACTACAAATCCTTTTCATAGATATTTCTACAATAAACACATGACATTCTTCCTGTCTACACCAGTTCATACCAATTTATTTTAGTAAAAACTATAGTCCACATAACTTATATTTATTATACGTAAAAACTCTTCTGTAATTTAAAAATCATGTTTATTTTTGTTTTTGTTAGCATATGTTAATTATGTATAATGAGTTTTGTGACATTTTCATATATGATGCATTGATCATATTTACCACCATTTACCTTTTTTTTACTATTAATACATTTATTATTATTTCAGCTCATACAAACT
This sequence comes from Typhlomys cinereus, assembly GCA_023101885.1. Taxonomy (NCBI): domain Eukaryota; kingdom Metazoa; phylum Chordata; class Mammalia; order Rodentia; family Platacanthomyidae; genus Typhlomys; species Typhlomys cinereus. The sequence goes on from JALPQD010000666.1 coordinate 348,814, forward strand.
TAATAGGTACACCAGTTCCCTCCCTCCCTCCTCCTCCCCCCGGATCCCCTCTCCCCCTCCCCTCCCCCTCCCTCCTCATCCCACAGTGCCTCCTGCCCCAATTCCCAGAGAGTCCTTTCTTGTGCATGCCTGATTCTCCTCTGGGCCCTCCTCTCCGATGATGTACAAGGACCCAGTGGCCTTTCCCTGAACCCTTTCCCGAGTTCCCCTTAAGTATAGGAACACTGCTGTGACTGCCAATCCCTTGCCTCCAAGGATCTTGGAGCCTTTAGCAGATGCTACACTTTGTGAGGTCAATGTAAAGTCCAATTATGATTGCTTCAGCCCTAACTTGTATGGAGTATCTTGCATATCATTGCTCCTCCCATCCTTTTGCTCTTACACTCTTACTTCCCCCTCTTCCGCAAATGTCCCTGAGCTTCAGGATGGGGGGAGATTAGGATGGCCTAGTTCTAGGTGGTTGATATAGAGTCTCTGAAGTTCTGGATTGTGGTTTCTTGATTTTCTTTTGAAGTTTTGCTGCTCCTGCAATGCCCTTCACTCCATCCTGGTGGGCATTGTATATCACCCCCTGGCCAGAGACAAAAAGCTGTTAAACTAGAGTCTTGTGATAAGAGCACATTCAAAGGTAGATGTAATAACATTGGGAAACCACAGTGAGGGAGGGGTCAATCACCCATTTGCAAAATGGTTACTTTTTATCTGCCAGACTATATGCCCTCCTCTTTTGGTGAGATCATACCCCCTCAGTAGTAAATGATCAGGAACGAAAGTCTGTGAACTTAATCAGATGTCTCATTACTTATTTAAATCCTTGATGGAGGCCTATTTTCTCTGCTGTAACATGGTCCCCTCTCTCCTTGTTTCTGGTGTGGCCTTCCTACCCCATCATTCCTGTTCATAATCCTTGCAAGTACTGTAGGTATTACAGAGATTTTTCTTTGAGTGTCTCTAGGTGGGCTGGGTGGGTTTGGTACTAGGAGCCACCTATTAGGGAGTACATACGGTGCTTAATTTTCTGGGTCTGGGATACTTCACTTAATATAATTGTTTCTAATGACATCCATTTCCCGGCAAATTCCAGTAATACATCATTTTTGATGGCTGAGTAGTACTCCATTGTAAGATGTACCACAGTTTCCTTATCCACTTGTCAACTGTTGGACATTTGGGTTGATTCCATGAGTTTTCTATTGTAAACAGTGCTGCTATGAACATGGTCGTGCTTGTGCTATCGAGTTGAACCTCTGCTGTATGGGGGGTTATTCCCAAAAGTGGAATAGCAGGGTCATATGGCATTTCAATCTTTAATTTCTTTAAGAATCTCCAGACGGCTCACCAGAGTGGCTGTATGAGCCTGCATTCCCATCAGCAATGTAAGAGACTTCCCCTCTCTCCACATCCTCTCCAGCATTTGTTGTTGTTTGTATTGTGGATTTTTGCCATCCTGACCGGGGTGAGATAATATCTCAGGGAAGTTTTGATTTGCATTTCCCTGATGGCTAAAGAAGTGGAGCATTTTTTAAGATATTTGTTAGACATTTTAATTTCATCCCTGGTAAAATTTCTTTTGAGTTCCAGGGCCCATTTTTTAATTGGGCCATTGGTTTCCTTGGTGTTTAGTTTTCTAAGTTCTTTGTGCACTCTGGACAGCAGAGTTCTATTCTCCCATTCTGTGGGTCGCCTTTAAGCTCGTGTTACAATCTCTTTATATGAACAGAAGCTCTTTAATTTCACAAGATCCCAACTGTTGAGAGTTGGTATCAGTGACTGTGCCATTGGATGTCTGTTTAGGAAATGTTGGCCTAGCCCAATCAGCTCGAGGGAGTTCCCTATCCTTTCAACTATGGTTTTTATAGTCTCTGTCCTGATATCAAGGTCCTTGATCCATTTGGAATTAAGTCTTGTACATGGTGACAAGTACGGGTCCAGCTTTAATCTTCTGCATGTGGAGATCCAGTTTTGCCAGCACCATTTGTTGAAGATGCTGTTCTTTTTCCATTGGATTCTTGGGGCCCCTTTGTCAAAGAACAAATGGGTGTAATTTTGTGTGCTTATATCTGGGTCTTCAATCCTTATACATTGATCTGTGTGTCTATTTTGGAGCCAGTACCAGGTTGTCTTTATAACTATGGATTTGTAGTATAGACTTAGGTTTGGTATGGCAATACCTCCAGCAGTGTTTTTGTTACTCAGGATTGTCTTTGCTATCCTGGGTCTTTTGTGCCTCCATATGAACTTTGAGATTATTTGGTCAACTTCTTTAAAGAATTGCTTTGGGATTTTAATTGGTATAGCATTGAATTTGTATATTGCCTTTGGTAGGATGGTCATCTTTATGATGTTGATTCTGCCAATCCAAGAACAAGGGAGGTCTTTCCACCTTCTGGTGTCTTCTGCTATTTCTTTCTTTAGGGTTTTAAAGTTTTCATTGTAAAAGTCTTTTACCTCCTTGGTTAGGTTTATACCAAGATATTTCATTTTTTTAGGGGCTATAGTTATGGGATTGTTTCTCTCAAGGTTTGTTCACTTCTTTCATTCTGGGCATATAGGAAGGCCTCTGATTTTTGCACATTTATTTTGTATCCTGTCACCCTGCTGAATTTCTCAATTAGTTCCAGGAGCTTCCTGGTGGAGTTTTTGTGATCACTTAGGTATAAGATCATGTCATCTGCAAATAGGGATAGCTTGACTTCTTCCTTGCCGATTTGAATCCCTCTTATGTTCCTTTCTTGTCTTATGGCTTCAGCTAAGACTTCAAGTACAATATTGAATAGAAGTGGTGAGAAAGGACAGCCTTGTCTAGTTCCTGATCGAACTGGGAATGCTTCCAATTGTTCCCCATTGAGCATAATCCTTGCTGTGGGCTTGTTGTATACAGCTTTTATTATATTGATAAAGGTTCCTTCCATTCCTACTGTCTCTAGCGTTTTGATCATAACAGGCTGTTGGATCTTGTCAAAAGCTTTTTCTGCATCTATCGAGAGTATCATGTGGTCTTGGAGTTTGGACTGGTTTACATGATGAATTACATTTATTCATTTGCGTATGTTGAACCAAACTTGTGTGCCAGGGATGAAGCCTACTTGGTCCCCGTGAATGATCTTTTTAATGTGTTTTTGAATCCGATTTGCTAAGACTTTGTTGAGAATCTTTGCGTCTGTGTTCATCAGAGAGATCGGCCTATAGTTTTCTTTTTTAAGCGAATCTTTATTAGGTTTTGGGATTAAAACAATATTAGCTTCATAGAAGGAATTTGGTAGTGTTCCTTCCTTTGCTATTTGATGGAACAGTTTAAGGAGTATTGGTGTTATTAGCTCCTTAAATGTCTGGTAGAACTCTGTGCTGAATCCATCTGGTCCAGGACATTTTTTGGTGGGAAGATTTGAGATTACTTCTTCAATTTCCTTATATGTTATAGGATTATTTAAATAATTCACAACTTCCTGATTCAATTTAGGTAAGTTGTGTTTACTTAGAAATTCATCCATCTCTTTTGTGTTGTCAAACTTCACAGAGTATAATTTTTTGAAATATGATGACATAATTCTCTGGATTTCTTGGGTATCAGTATGATAACTCCATGTTCATTTCTAATTTTGTTAATTTGGGTTTTCTCTCTCTTGCTTTTGGTTAATTTAGCTAGGGGTGTATCAATCTTACTGATTTTTTCAAAGAACCAGCTTTTTGACTGGTTGATTTTTTTCTATCATTTTCTTAATCTCAATTTGAGATATTTCTCCCCTTATTTTGCTAATCTCCTCTCTTCTACTACTTTTGGGATCAGATTGCTCTAGTTTCTCTAAAGCTTTAAGCTACATTGTTAAGTTGTTTATTTCTGATGCTTCCATTTTTTTGGTGTAGGCATTAAGAGCTATGAACTTACCTCTTAGAACAGCTTTCATTATGTCCCAGAGATTTTGGTAAATTGTATTTTCATTATCATTTGTTTTCAGGAAATCTTGAATTTCCCTTTAAATTTCTTCCTGAATCCAGTTCTCATTCAGCATCATATTGTTACGTTTCCAGGAGTTAGTGTATTTTCTCTTGTTTGTTTTGTTGTGGATGTCCAGCTTTATGCCATGGTGGTCTGACAGGGCACAGGTTAGAATTTCAACTTTTTTGTATATGTGTAGATTCGTTTTGTGGCCCAGTATGTGATCTATGTTGGAGAAAGTTCCGTGTGCTGCTGAGAAAAATGTGTATTCTTTGGTGCGTGGGTGAAAAGTTCGATAGAGATCTGTAAGGTCCATTTCTTTAAGGGTTTAATTAAGGTCCAAATTGTCTCTGTTAATCTTTTGATCTGTTGATCTATCCCATGTTGAGAGAGCGGTGTTGAAGTCCCCAAGAATTATCGTTTGGGGGTTGATTTCTTGCTTTAGATGCTGTAGGGTTTTCTTAATGAATGTGCAGGGGCCCGTATTGGGTGCATATATGTTCAGTATTGTGAAATCTTCCTGGTGAATTGTACCTGTGACTAAAATGTAGTATCCATCCGTGTCTCTTATAATTTTCTTTGATTTGAAGTCCACTTTGTCTGATATCATAATGACTACCCCTGCCTGTTTTCTGGTTCCATTAGCTTGTAGAATTGTTGACCAGACTTTTATTTTTAGGGCATGCCTATCTTTTGTGGTGAGATGGGTTTCCTGCAGGCAGCAGATTGATGGATTGTGATTTTTAATCCAAGTTTGTAATCTGTGTCTCTTGATCGGTGAGTTAATTCCATTAACATTTAGTGTTATAATGGAGAAACTATTGTTAATTCCAGACATTTATTATGTTTAGTAGTTTTTATAAATATATTGCTTTGCTTTTAATGGTGTTATATTTGCCTTCTGTTCTCCTGGATATGCCTGTTTTTTTCTTCAAGCTTGAGTATCATTTCTAGCATTTTTTGAAGGCCTGGTTTGGTGGACATGTATCCCTTCAAGTTGTCTTTGTGCTAGCAGATTTTTCTTTCTCCCTCGATCATGACGGATAGTTTTGCAGGTAAATCAGCCTGGGTTGACATTTTTGTTTATTCAATACTTGAAGTATGTCTCTCCAAGCTCTTCTTGCTTTTACTGTTTCAACTGAGAAGTCATTTGTTATTTTAATAGGTTTACCTTTAAAAGTGACTTGTTTTTTCTCCCTTGAAGCTCTCAGCACCAGTTCTTTATCTTGAATGTGGAGTGTTTTAACTATTATTTGCCGTGGCAAGCTTCTGTTTTGGTCATATCTGTGTAGGGTGCGGAATGCCTCTTGTATATGGATGGGCCTCTCTTTTTTTAAATGAGGAAAGTTTTCCTTGATGATCATTTGAAAAATTTCCTCAGGGGTGGTATTTTGAGATTCTTGCTCTGGTATTCCATGAATACTCATGTTAGGCTACTTCAGGGTGTCCCATATCTCCTGAATATTTCTCTCAAGTATCTTTTTGGCTTTAACAACCTCTTCCATTGAGCTGGTTAATACTCCCACTTTATCTTCAAGATCTGAAATTCTGTTTTCTGCTTCATTAGTTCTGCTGATAAGACTCTCTGTGGAGTTCTGGGTTGAAGATAACTTGTCTTTTAGCTCTGTTTTAAATTCTGCTTGAGTCTGCTTTAACTGCTCTATGCCAGTTTTTGTTTCTTGCACTGTTTTTCTCAACTCCTCCAAGTGTCTATTGTGTTCTTCTTCAAAACAATTGATTCGATTATTTAATTCCTCCCAGATTTCCTCTTTCATAGTATTGAACATGGTAATGATCATATTTTGAAGGTCGTTATCCTGGGTCAGGCTTTCTTGGCCATTTTCCGTGGGTTTGTTCTGGTTGGATTCTAACCTTATGGGATTAATTCCTTTAGTGGGAGATTTGTTTACTTGAGTGTTGTTTCTAATGGATTTGTACTTTGACTTTGGTATTGTCGTTTTAACTCTTAAGATCTTCTTTCAATTTTTGTGCATTTTTCACTAAACTGAATTATTTGGCCTGGGGTTTTAGGGGTGGGCGGAGACGGAGTTTACCTAGGTCGAGGTGAGTAGAGGCTGGTCCCCGCGCATCCCGGGCGGCGGAGTGGGGGAAGGAAGGATGGGGCCTCGGCGGGCTCTATTTAACCTGGGAGACCTGGAGGTGAGCCCGGGCGCAGGGGGGTGCCCTCTCCTCCTCCCAGGCCCTGCGTGGTGGCTTCGGCTGGATGGTGGGAGGAGCTGGGTTCCCTGGGCGGCCTGGGGTTCTGTACCACCAATTACCTTTACCTGTCCTCACTTATTCCTGATAACCCATTTCTTTCCAACTTAATCTACCTTCTACATTAATTTATTTTTTTTTCTTATGTGTGTGTTTGTATGACTCAATCAGTTTTAGTAGGGTTGCTTATAGGATGAGACTTTATTTATAGACATATGGGCACTATATCAGTGGTGACACTAAAGAAGAAAGTATCTCTCTCCCAGAAAATGTGAATAAACCTCAAGAGCCAAAAGCAAATGCATTGTTTTGCATTCGTGTGTGTGTGTGTGTGTGTGTGTGTGTGTGTGTGTGTGTGTGTGTGTAGAACCAAGTGTGACATCCGGAATCATCCTGGATTGCTCTACCTCCTTCTTATTTTGCTCTGGGGTTTCCCAAACTCTGCCTTCTAGGGCCAGAATTGCAGGTTGCTACCATTTCTGCCCAGCATTTTTATGTGGGATGTGGGAATCTGAACTCAGGTCTTTCTGCTTGCAAGATAAAAGCTTTAAACCTGGAACCATCACGCCAGCCCAGCAAATGCATTTTAAGCATTAAATGACATGATGAAAAAAGTTTATGGTCACATGATTCTTTTGTCTCTCCCACAAACATGTACAGAATACAATGGTGGTCAATTGGATTGCTTGATTATATATGGGCAATTATTCAATGTAAACTCAAAGTGAGTATATGGTTCTGACTTCCCTGGTCCCTACCTGTTGCTTTGAAATCTGAAGGGGTAATGAATATTTGGGTCTACATTTGCGGTAGAGGGGGCGGTAAGAGTGTAAGAGCAAAAGGATGGGAGGAGCAATGATTTGCAAGATACTCCACACAAGTTAGGGCCGAAGCAATCATAATTGGACATTGCATGCCCAGTGCAATGTCTAACACACTATTGACCTCACAAAGTCTAGCATCAGCTAAAGGCACCAAGGTCCTTGGAGGCAAGGGATTGGCAGCCACAGTAGTGTTCCTATGCTTAAGGGGAACACAGGAAAGGGTTCAGGGAAATGCCACTGGGTCCTTGTACGTCATCGGAGAGGAGGGCCCAGAGGAGAGTCAGGCATGCACAAAAAGGACTCTGGGAATCGGGGCGGGAGGCACGGGGGGATGGGGCGGGAGGGGTGAGGGGAGGGGGAGCAGGGGATTCGGGGGGGAGGAGGAGGGAGGGAGGGAACTGGTGTACCTATTAAGTTTGTATGAGCTGAAATAATAATAAAAAATGTATTATAAAAAAATGAATATTTGGGTCTAACTGCATCCTGTTTGAAAGATTCTTCATTCGTTAAAGAATAGTGCACGTGTTAACAGTGACCCTATTCATCAATGAAATAAACCTTCTGAGCATTAAGTGTCATTTAAGATAGTGGAAAAATATGTAATTTATAAATTGTCTCATCTACAAGTATTAAAATATTTTCTTGACTTTTAAAGTAATGGCGAGTATTGGAGAGATGGCTCAGAGTTAAGACTCTGTCTCACAAGCAGAAAGTCTTGAATTCTGATCACAGATCCCACTTAAAAATAACCAGGCAGAGAGAACAATTGAGAAAAATACATAGCATGAAATGAAGGGATGGGAGACAGGAGATGGGAGACATGGGAGATAGGAGGGACAGAGGGACTTACAGAAAAACCCAAAAATAGTGGGAAACGACCTCAAAGGAACATCCTAGACTGGTAATATGTCAAAAAATGTCTTTTAAAACAAGAATGAGCAGTCCCTGTGCAGAGGGGGATAGAGTGAGGAAAACAGGGAACAATAAAATAAAATTAAAGCCTTGAGCTGATCCACTTAGAAGCCAGGGACACATTATGCTAGAAGTAACAGGAATGTGGCACTTCTTGATAAAATATTGGTCAGAGAGGTCTTAAAGGCCCCCAAACATTATAGGATTTTGCCATGGCTCTTGTTTGCTCTCCAAAAACCGTCAGTATGACCCTATTACTGAGGATGCAGCACAAATTAAATACAGTACATGGGCAAAGTGTATCACCTGGAACTGGTCTGAGGACTTTCTTCTTCCTGGATAACTTACACAGTATCAAGGAATGCTGTAGAAGCTGCTGGGGGAAAGAAATAATCACAAGCCCCATCAACGGCATGAGATCTGTACGTTGCAATATAGATCACCATGGCAACAGGTGACCACCAGTATAATAGTGGCATGAGTACCAAGGAGACAACCAGCAGCTTTCTGATTGGACTCAAGATCCACTTGTCAGAATAGTACCCATCCCTGTTACTGTAAACTAGAACAAGCACCTAAAAAAGGGAAGGGAATAGATCAACAAGGGAAGACAGCCAATAAACTTGTAGGTAAGAATACAGTACATCACACTGTTCTATAGGCAGCTATTGTTATACCCATACAATGGGAACTTACAGTGGAAACCTTTGGGTCTAAAGCTAAATGAGTGAAAGGAAATGCACATATCAATGAGGCTGAAGAGAAGTAACTTGTTACACTACAGAGGCCTGAATTTCCACAGGAGTAGACAGGCCAGAGTGAACCCTGAAGTCCATTGAGGCATGCAGGCAGACGGTGGGAGAGAGTGGGATGGAATAATGAAGGGAAGGGAGGGGATAGGAAGGTGAGAAAGGAGGGAAGCTGGGATGAATACTCAATATGCTTCTAAAAGTAGAAAAAAATTAGTAAAAGGGAAAAAAAATGCCAGGAGGAAATGGCAGAGGCCAGCACTTTGGACCCTGGTGGGCAGAACCTGGGAAATCCCAGAGCGAAGCAAGAAGTAGGTAAAAGCAATCCAGAATGATTCCAAAGTCACTCTTGGTCCTCCACAGGGACACACAGTGCCCTCTAATACACACACACACATACACACACACACACACACACACACAGTCTCTCTCTCTGAATGAATGAATGTATGAATGAATGAATGAAATATAAAAAATAAAATAAAATGATGGTGAACCTGTGATTATTAATAAACTGTAACTCAGAATTATAAGTAATAAAGATCTTAATATTGATTTTTAGAAATTGTTCGTTTAGGGATGGAGATGTATCACAATGTTAAAAGTATTTGCCTAGCATATACAAAGCCCTCAGTTTAGTTCATTATCTGTGTTTTCTGATTTTTAAAAGTAGTAACAGATTGCATAAAATTGAAAATGAAAACTTATAATAATTTCTCCACCAAAAGTAATCTGTAAAATAGTTTAGCGTATTCTCCCTATTTTTTTACACTGCTGAGGAATCAAAACATGGGGACTGTCATATGCCAGACATGCACTCTGCCACTGAGGTATACCTATATCCCTATAAAATTTCTTGATCCTATACAAACGTTGAATTTCAATGTGCCTGTAGTTGGTCAGCCTGCTTTTTGTTATTAATAATTTAATATGTTATAGGCATCTATTCATACTAATACTAAGGGTAAATATATTGCAGTTTTCCACATTGGAATCAGGTGATAGTGATACAAAAGTTAAGGCAACTATAATTTTGCCTTCCTACACCTTCCAATTAGATGGGGAGGGAGCTAATAACCAATATGTAATCATACACAAAAGGTAGCTGTATTTGTAATAATTAACGTAAAAGAAAACTGAGATGCTTTGGAAGTCTATGAAAAGAAAACCTGGTCTAAACTTAAGGAATGCCCTTTTGATAGAGGATTGTTTAATATAAGAACTAAAAGGTGAATAAGCAAGGGATAAAATTTTCCAATTGGAAATAACCAACCACATGTGCAAAGGCCCTGAGTTAAATAACAGTTTGGTGAAAAAATGAATTTTGCTTCTTTTCTTGTATTCTAAGCCAACATTTATTTACCTGTTCCTCTGTTGACGTAAATTAATATCTACTTTTTAATCGAAAAAATAAGTAAATCATGTTTATGGAAGCTTCCAATACTTTTATTGCTTTGTGTTTGGGGATCTCTATTGGGAAAGCTCATCCTACATATGTTATTCTGAATAGAAGACACAAGGGATCATCTTAGGAAATCAATGTGTTCTCTTTTGTAGGCAAACAACTTTTTACCCTTCCTTCTTATTGGTAAAATATGTTCTTGAGTACACCTTTCTAAAACAACCTTCTCAGAATTAGTTTGCTGCCTGTTCATTGTTTTATTCCAAGCTCTCTGAATCAGATTATCTATGGATGGGACCCATATATCTCCTTAAAATTTTATCTCCCCAACTCACCACTACTAATCAATTCTTATTCACCTTTGAAAACTGATACTCTAGAATATATGAGACAGCTAATTGGAATGAATGGTATATATTTTCTTTGTAGACTATTGACTTGAATATATTTATTTCATAAAACAAGGGTATGAGAACTCAAGTACCTAATATCAATGTTTGAATGATTATCTCATAATAATATATTGTGTGATGTATAGGTGGGATAGTGGTATGCATAGTTGCCTTTGAAAATTATGTATTATAACCCCAAAGCAGTTTATAAGTGTGTCTGTAGATAGGTGAACATTCACAAGTTGTGTCAACAAATTTGTTGTGTATTTATCTAAAGAACTCAACTAAAGAAGTTCCTTGGAAAATCAGTGAAGAGAGCAAAGCATCTTGCTGAGGAATATGGTGAACGTGCTATAAATAAGGTTAAAAGTGTAAGAGATGAAGGTCAGTAAAATGACAATATTTCAACTGATTATTCTAAATTAATATATAATTACCAAAATTTAGTTATAATTTATAAGAAACACTCTATGTCATTGAATATAATGACCATTATAGTTAATATCTTAATATTTTAATCACAAGTAGCTACTAAATTTTATGGGTATAAAAAATGAATTTGTGTCTTAAGTAGGAATTTTTTCGATATCTTGTGACTATGACAGCTTAGAAGGGCTGACTATGCAGCAATCGATTATAAATTAGTTTTGACAGGCTTTGTTAGTTTTAAGGTTTTGAAATGTTTTTTTTTAATCAGGTCAATTTCCTGAGTTTGCAGAGATCTTAGCTTCCTGTACCTTTGTCATTATTGTACTGATATATATTATTTAATCAACACTGATAAAATGCTTTGGCTGTTTGACAAACTGTTCCAAGTTTTAATTTCTTTTAATGCATTTAATCTCATAAGAACTCGAAAGTGGAGTACCATCATTGTCCCCTTTTTATAAATGACAAAACTGAATGGTTTTAGAAAGTTCGAAGTGTCTCTAACCAGTCACGCAGATAATAAATAATAGTTGGATTTGAAGCCAGATAATCTGGCCTCAGATTTCATGTTTACTGCCACTATTTTACATCATAATAGTCAAATTTTGCTTCTCTGTTTAGTAAGTTTTCTTGATAGGCAGCAGATACGAAAATATGACAGTGGCTAGATGCATATTAGTTGTTAATGATTTCTGTTGCTTTTCTCTTCAGTGTTTCATACTGATCAAGATGATCCTTCCTCAAGTGATGATGAAGGAATGCCATATACAAGACCAGTCAAATTCAAAGCAGCACATGGTTTCAAAGGACCTTATGATTTTGATCAGATCAAAGTGGTACAAGATCTTAGTGGTGAGCATATGGTAAGCTCATTTCATTTTTCAGAACTGATAGTTTTGCTGAGGAAATACTTGGGCTTCTATTAAATTGATCTCTGCTAACATGCATACTTTTTCTAATCTGACTCAAGAGCAGTGAATTTATATCAATATTTTAATGAATGTGCAAATATAATCTCCCTAAAATATTTCTATTTCACAGCTATAAAAATATTAGTAAGACTGGAGAGATGACTCAACAGTTAAAGCAATTTCACATAACCAGAACCCAAGTTTAGATTACCAGATCACACATAAGATGCCAAGTTCATGTGGTATCCCACCAGTTATTCCAGCCCTAGAAGGCAGAGCCTAGGAATTCCCAAAACAAGGTGGCTAGCCAGCCTTTCCTCATCTGTGAGCTCTTTGTTTAATTAGAGACTCAGAGTTACAACAATACGGTGGAAGAATAATCGAAGATAATTCCCTATATCACCTTTGGACCCCACATACAGACACACTGATATACACCCATCCACATGTAAACACACATATATACATGCATGCATCCAATATGCACATACACTTAAAAGAAAATTAAGGTGAGTTATTAAGCTGGCCATGGTGTTTCATGCTTGTTATCTCAGCACTTTGGAGACTGAGACAGGAAGACTATGAATTTGAAGCCAGCCTGGGCTCTAGTGCAAGACTGTCTCCAAAAAAAATGAGATTTTGAATAAGTAAATCTAGATTCTTGTAATTGAGAAAGCTATACAGTGGAACTGTTCTTTAGTGCAGTTAAATTAAAAGGTTGTCTGACATGTTTTAAAATGTTTTACAAACTCCCCACTGTTTTTAAGAATTTAAACAAGTATTTCAGGACTGGGGATATAGATAGTTATTGAATGAGCACTTGCAGAGCATAAATTAGAAAATAAATATATTTTCTATAGTGAGACACTCAACAAAAACAGAGAAGGAAAGGTTTGCATTCTTTCAGAATTCAAACATTAGATTAGAAATATGGCGGAATGCTTCTTTAACTTGCTCATAAGGTCCAGGTTTGATCCATACCACTGCCAAAAAAAATTGAAATCTACCAATGTGAAAAGTATATACATGGTATTACAGTTAGCCTCTGAAAGTTCACAAACATAGGGAAGACAGCAGTATAACTCAGAACTGGATTACCGACACTGTACTCTTGATTGTGAATCAATTTGAAATGTAAACATCTTCTTAACAAAAATTATGAATATTGGGGCTAAAGAGATGGCTCAGGGGTTAAACCTCCACCTCTCAAGTAGAAAGTCCTAAATTCAGATCCCAGATCCCAAATAAAAACACCAGGCGGAAGTAGTGGCAATTTGCACTTCCAGCCCTGGAAGCCAAAGTCTGGGAAACTCCAGAACAAAGCAAAGAGGGGGTAGAGCAATCCAGGATGATTCAGGAAGTCACCCTTGGCCTCCCACAGGCACACACAATGTCCTCTGATTCACATAAGCACTCATAGACACAAATGCAAAAAATATGAATTTCAGAAAATGACCATAGTGCAATTCAAACTTTCAAGTAAATTGAAGTTAATGGCATTAATCTTAATAGACTTAGATGTATGTTGCAATACTCGTTACAATAGGATTCAGCCCTTCCATGTTAAGAGTTCATATTCAGTATTTCTCCAATCTTTTCAGTGTCTACAGAAAATCTAGCCATGTATTGCAGAGTATTTTTTTTGTGTAAGGAGAAAAATCAATTTAAGACCACACCATTCTGATACTTCTTAGTATCTCATGCCATGAAGTTTATGGTTAAGGTTAAATTCATGGGCTTTACTCTTCTTCAGGCCTGGTTAAGAGTTGTCAGTGCCATATGCGGGCTTTCTCTTCCCACTTAATATTCAGCAAAGGGGACTTGCTCCAAAGCTTGGATTTATGCTTTTGTAAATAATAATTCTAATCTCTCGTGGATTGCCATTCATGAAGGTTGCCCTCTGGCCTCCACAGATGTGTCACACACACACAGGATACTCATTATTCTGTGAACATAATTTGGGGTATTTGTTAGTTTAAATTCTGGGAAGCTATAACTATCCTAACATGTTTTATTCCAAAAGTCCCTTCTTTGGTACTGTAGCAGCATTGTACTTTTTAGGCTAATGAGTGGCATTAGTAAAGTGGTATCAGTAAACTTTTTAGACCAATGAGTAGTATTAGTAAAGCAAACTTTGTTTCTGTATCATTTAGCATAACATGTAAGTTTGGGTTAAAGTAATTGTCTCTAAACTTAAGTAATCATTTCAAAACTTCTATTTTCTTAGGGAGCTGTTTGGACCATGAAATTTTCTCACTGTGGCCGATTACTTGCCTCAGCTGGACAAGATAATGTAGTGAGAATATGGGTTTTAAAAAATGCTTTCGACTATTTCAACAATATGAGAATGAAATACAATACTGAAGGTATTTTTCATTTATTACAAAAATATGAATACAACTCAAAGTTTTACATTTTAGGTACAATACAGGTTGAGTATCCTCTATCCCAAAATTCTGAATGGTTTAAAAACTGAAATTCATTGAACACTGGCAAAACTCTCAGTTTTCTCAAATTTTAGAGCATTTCAGGTTTTATATTTTCAGATTAGGGATGTTGAATTTAAAGTCTATGCAAATATTCGAAAACCCAAAAAGCTCCAAAGTCTAAAAAAGAATACTCAACTATTCTCTCTTTCTTAACTGACCTGTAGTAGTTTGTACTACAATAATAGCCATGATTTATGACATGGGATCATGCACCTGTAATCCTGTCACTTGGGGAGACAGAGACAAGGGAATCAATAATTCAAGGCCAACCTGAATTATGTAGCAAGACCCTATCTCAAAAGAATAGATAAAAGTAAGCCAAAAGGCAACAACAAAATCCTCTAAACAGAATGAAGAAAGCTCCCACAAAGCATGAAACTTACCCCTTTGCAGAGTGTAGTGTGTAATTTCACCAACCGCTTAGAAATTATTTGGTTACATTCAGTTCTATTCTAGGTTAGAGTGAAAAAATCTAGTTAAGCTAGGACAAGAATATAGATACAATAAGTAAAGAATGATTAAGATAGTAAGTGTGGAAAATAAATTTGTCATTGTATCAAGGGATATATAAAATATTTAAGTGGAAAATAAATCTTCAAAATAAGCTAAGAAATGTGAGAAAGAAAAGTACAGGTGACTGGCAATAATCTAAATACAGTTGAAGCACCAGTTTAAGGAATCCTGTGAAGAAGTGGCTAGTGAGATTCATTCAGGTAGAGAGCTAGAACCTATATACTGTTTTATTTTTTGGTACTTTTGATTGATTCTAGAATCTCATGCATGCTAGGCAAGTTCTACCATTTAACTATAGTCCCAGCCTTCCACTCCACCCCCTTTTTGTACTTTTTATCTTGAGGTAAGGACTCACTGTGTTGCCCAGGTCAGCCTTGAACTCTCTCAGTATCCCAGGCAGGCTTTGACTTGAGATCCTCTTACCTCGACTTCATGAGTAACTGAGATTACAGACTTATGTCACTAGGCCTGGCAAACCCTGTTTTTTAGAACACCTTTTGAATTTCTTTGCACTATGTAATAGTGCATAATTGAAAATGATTATCTATTTGATAAGACAAAGTTAAGCCGTGTTCATTGAACTATGAGTTTCTCTAGTTCTAGCTGCTTATTTCTTTCCTTACCCTTGAAGCAAGATTCCCCAACCCAGATGTTTTCTTGGCCTATCATTTTTCTTCTTACTACTTATGGTAATGAGTAAGAATGTATTCATTATATGAATACCAAGAATTTAACAATATTTTGTTCCTAATTTAGGAAACCGATTAAGCCATTTCATTAAAAATCATTTAACATGATAAAAACAAATATTGGGTGCTTATAGGGTTATATTTCACATAAATGTATTTTCCAGAATATTATGTTCTATGACTCTAAATTAGGTGCTAGTCTATTATTTTAGGATATTTGGTTGGTAGATGGGTGTGTATACATATGTGCTCTTTTACAATTATTATGCTATTTTTAGGACGTGTGTCCCCGTCACCATCTCAGGAAAGTCTAAGTTCATCAAAATCTGATACAGATACTGGGGTATGTTCACTGTTTTATAGTTACTTATCTGATATTCTATGATTATTTCACCTAAAATAGTTTTAGTTAGAAACCACAGTTGTGTCAAAGCATTTAATTGAAATTAAGATGTAGCACCATTAGAAATAAATGTTTCTCCTATTAGTATTCATGAGTGAGAAATTTTGTTGTATAAAAGTTTCCAGATAGATAGTATTTAATAATAGTCAAAGTACCAACCTACTAATATATACTTAATTAAAACATTATAACTTTCTCATAATCCATGTTAGATATTTTAAAGAGCATTATGCAATTTTCATAGTTTGCAATTTTCTGGCTCCTTATCACCTCCAGAAAAAGATCCTTCTTACTTAGTACTGCCTCATGTAACTTTCTAACTCAGTTGTAATTTCATAGTGTTACCTTGGATATCAGCCTCTGTCTATCCTAAGCACTCTTTCATAATGATCTTTTCCCCTGCTGTTTGCTCTGTTTCCAATGCCCTCTCTTTCTACACAGGTTCAGCTTGAATGCCGTACTTTTACTTGTTAGTTTTCCAAATTCAACAAGCAAAATTATTCACCATGTGTGCTCTGATAATATGTCACCTATACTTTCATGTTGGTATTATCACATCAGCTTGTCAGTTTGGTCTTCTGTTGAGGTTTTGGGATAATCCTAGGCATTTTACCCCATGATAGCTATAGTAGGCCTGCAGTCCAAGTTGAATTTCTACCTCTATGCTTTTATTCCTAGTTTTCTCCTTGTTTGGTTGCCTTAGCTGCCCTTCCTGCCATCAAAACCATGCCAATTCTTAATGATCCATTTCCTCCGTAAGGTCTTCACTGATTGGTGTATGGTGAAAATCTTAACTGCTTTAACGGTTTGCATATTTATCACTTTAATGTACTATAAATTTTCCAGGTGTTGATTATAATTAAAAAGAGACTGTACCATCTTGTTTTATGCTTACTTTAGATTTCTATTACTGTCTAATCCTCTATAAATCCCTAGGTATAATTACAATCTTAATTGAATACAAGGCCTTATAGATAAGAACTTGTATAGTTCTTTAATAAAAAAGTTAGTGATCTATCCAGGATTACTGTGATGTGTTTTTCTTCTGAAAATTGTTTAACATATCTGTTGTTTCAGGAAAAAAAAAAAGTCACTCGAGGTTTCATTGACTTCTTTCTGTATTATGACAGTTTAAAAAAAAAAACCTGTGTATCATGTCATTAGGGTTTCCTACCTGGGATTATTTTTTAACTTAGTTTTATGTATACTGAAGTACAGTGGAGATTATTTTCCTGGTGTATGCTTTTTGTCTCTCTCTCTCATGACATTGATATCTAATTTCTTTTAAAATACTTCCTCTTAGAACCTATTTTATAGTTGAGCAAACAGTGATATACCCAGAGTCACTGACCTGTTTATTTGTAGATTTTCCTTGCCTAGAATTTTAATTATGATATTTCTGTTGATTTCCAAAAGTACTTCAGAAAATATGGGGGAAAAGGAAACATTTGTAGTTTGCTCTGTTATACTAAAGATGTAAATTGGAGTCCATAATTGAACAAGAATGAGAATATAAAGATTCTATATACATTTTCTTGTGGTATTGGAAGTCATCAGTGTGCTTTTACCTAGAAATAGTGCCTTTCTTGGTAAATCTATGCATGATGTACTTAATTAGTGAGTGAGTATAAAATTTAATTGCTCAAAATTTTAGGAGAGTAGATCATTAGAATCTGAAACTTGAGTAAAGGAAGATTCTAGTAGGAATTGAGAAAATTTATGTGAAATTTAGATATTCAAAATTTGTAAGACCATACTTTTACAGATGAAGAAAAGAAGGCACAGAAATATTAAATAACGTAACAATTTCACCATTGGTAAATATGACATCAGAGTTAGAAACCAATCCTTTAGAACTATGCTCTTGACAACTGCTATACTAGTTGACATCTTTACATGAGGGACCTGATCGTTATCTAGTCAAAAATATTTATTAAGTGCCTACTGCATATTACTATTTTAAGAACCAGAGAAATAGTAAGTGAAGAAAGGAGACAAAAAGAAAGTCTTAAGTTCATCAAAATCTAATACAGATACTGTTTTATAATTACTTATCTGATATTCTATGATTTATTTCACCTAAAATAGTTTTAGTTAGAAACCACAGTTATGTCAAGGCATTTAATTGAAATTAAGATGTAGCAGCATTAGAAATAAATGTTTCTCCTATTAGTATTCATGAGTGAGAAATTTTGTTGTATAAAAGTTGCCAGAGAGATAGTATTTAATAATAGTCAAAGTACCAACCTACTAATGTATACTTAATTAAAACATTATTACTTTCTCATGATCTGTGTTAGATATTTTAAAGAGCATTATGCAATTTTCTGGCTCCTTATCACTTCCAGAAAAAGATCTTTCTTAGTATTGCCTCATGTAACTTTCTAACTCGGTTGTAATTTCATAGTGTTATCCTGGATAATGCTATATTGTTATAAAGATTATATGGAAGATGATAGGTAAACAAGTATATATATTAAAAGACAATTTTCTAAGTTCCTTTTTTGAGTTATGGCATGTCAAAAACATTACATATGTACACAACTTGATGTTTTGAGCATAAATGTTCAACCATCGCCACAGCCTATGCCATAAACCTTTCCATCAACTACAAGTGTTTCTTCTGTCTTCTTATTAATTTTTGTGATTTGTATTCTTAAGGTACTTTCAATTTTCTTGACAATTTTTGAGTATAATATAGTATTATTGCCTATAATCTTTGTTCTGTGCAGATGTCTAGTACTGAAACTTGATACACTTTAATACTTCCTTGTTTCTTCTTCCCCTAAAGCGGACTCTTTTACATTCATCATATAAGTAGTATCATGTAGTATTTGTCCTTCTGTGCTTAGCTTATTTTACTGAACTTTTAAGTTCATTCTTGTCATTACAAATAATAGCATTTTCCTTTTAAGAATAAATAGTATTCTGTGATATGTATATGCCACATTTTTTTTATCCATTCCTCTGTACCTGCATGTTTTTGCTACGGTGGACATAAGAAATCCTGACTTCAATCCTTTGGCATGTAAATTAGGAAATGGGATTTCTGGATCATATGGTAGTTCTCATTTTAATTGTTGAGGGATTTTCATACTGTTATTCATAGTGACTACACCAGTTGTCATTCCCACCAACAATGTATAGTTATTTTTTCTCCATATCCTTGCTGACACTTACTGGTTTCTGCTTTGTTTTGATAGCCATCCTAAACTCTGTATATTTTTGTGTTTTATATCATTGTATTTTTTTTAAACACAGTGATGCACAAGTTAAATCAGCCTGATGATTAGACGTTAGTGCCTTTTTGTACACCTGTTAGCCATTTATTTGTTTTCTTTGGAAAAATGCTTGTCAGTACCTTTGAACTTATTTATGTCAATGCTGAGGATAGAACTAAAGACATTGTGCATATTAGGAACTAAACCCTCTACCCCTAAGCTATACATCTCCCACTCCTTTGACCAGTTTTAGTTATTTTGTTTGATTTTGATTTAGTCTTTTATTGTTCAGTTTTTAGGAGTTCCTTGTGGTATTAGAGACCAACTTTTATCAGATTTTTGCTTTAAAAATAGTTTCTGCCACTTTATAGGTGCCCTTTCATGTGGGGGGGTGTGACTTTTTGTGCATAACATTTTGAAGTTTGATGTATAGTACCTTCTCTTCTCCCTACAGAAATATGTTCCAAAAACTCAAGTAGATGCTTTAACCAATGGATATTGCAAAACCTTATGTATGCCAAGCTTTTGCCTCTATGTGTAGACTCATAATAAAATTTATTTAATTTCTAAATTTAGATAAAATAAGGGCTCAAGAGAAACACCTAATAATGAAATTGAATGATTTACGGAATATACTATAGTAAATTATATGCTGTGTGCACAAATACAATAAATAAATATGAACGTGCTCTTTCCCTCTTGAATCAAAGTATATATTAATAGTTTTGACTACTTGTTTCTGAAATTATAGAGAGCAAAACAGAATAAGACAGGACTACTGCAGTCTCACAAGTATCT
This sequence comes from Typhlomys cinereus, assembly GCA_023101885.1. Lineage (NCBI taxonomy): Eukaryota > Metazoa > Chordata > Mammalia > Rodentia > Platacanthomyidae > Typhlomys > Typhlomys cinereus. The sequence goes on from JALPQD010000666.1 coordinate 368,700, forward strand.
TTTTTCCTTTAGCAGCATAATAAATCATATTTTAATTGACAAGCTCAACATCAAGAAACCTTTTTCTTGTTTTCCCCACTAGGAGTTTTATTTATACCATAGCTATTATATTTGTCTTTAATCCATTTTCCTTTTTTATATAAAATTAGTCAAACTTCATTGGATGGAGAAAACTAGAGCAGGTTAAAATGGGATTCAGGCAATTAGGTGGTCAACCAATGTTTCACCAAGAAGTCACCATTTGAACAAAATCTGAAGGAGGTAAAGAAATGATCCTTTTTATATGTAAAATAGAATACAGCAAGTGAAAATGCTACAAGGGAGGAGTTCTAGTATATTCAGAACATAGCATCTAGGCCTGGGTAGTTTGAGCCAACAGAAAAAGCAGAGTGACAAAATCACAGAGGTATGAATGTAAGCCATTGTGTGAACTTTGGTTTTTAGTCTGAAAAAGATGGGAGATAATATTTCTGAACAGAAAATTACATAATCTGACATTTTAAAGGAACTATTCTGGCTTCTATATTGAGACTTTACATACTGAGACTATACTATAAGAAGATAAAAAATATCTTGTTTATTTGGTATCTGGATTCCACTCCAAATTAATTTTGATACTTATCTAAGTATCTAATACATAGCAACCCTAATAAATGAGAACAATCCAATTTTAAAGGAGACATTCTTAGATAATCAGAAGAAAGAGTGAACATCCCTAATCTAAAATCTAAAATGCTCTAAAATCAAAATGTTTTTGAGCACCAGCATTATACCTCAAGTGAAAAATTCCCATACCATAAAACATTTTCTCATGCATAAGATTATTCAGAATATTGAATGGCAGGAGATGGAGTTCAGTGGCCCTAGTTTCAGTCTCCAGCACCACAAACAATTTTTGCATTATGTATATATATGATATATTACCTTCAAACTGCATATAAAAGGTATGTCTGAAACATGAATTTTGTGTTTAACATGGTTTCCCACACCAAGATGATATATTATTTATATGCCAATATTTCAAAATCCTAATAATTACAAAATCCAGAATTCTGAATCCAAACATTTTCGATAAAGGCTATTTAACCTCCTTTGAGTATGTATTTAATACTAGATGATACAAATATTTTGAGGTATGATAATTGGCATGGAACCTGTATTTAAAGATAAAGATGGTCATCTCAGTTTAAGATGCATGTAAAGGAGGGAACCTGGCTGGAAAGAAGAAAGTATGAAGTAGGATAGATGGCAGGAGAAAATGTATACATTCATTGCATTTATGTGCAGAAGTGTCAAAGAATGAAAAAAATTTAGAAAGGATACATGTAGAAATATCTGTTGATGAAATTATTGGTGTGTAGAACTTACTTGTAATGTTCCAGCAAAATAAGCAAAGGAGATAAAGTAAATACATATGTAACTTTTAATGCAGGTATTAGATATATTGTGTTCGTTTTGTTTCTATTATTATAATGAATTAATATATATATAATCTTATATATTTGATATGCACCTAATAAAGTTTATGTATAGATATGTAAAGCTCTGTTTTATATGTGTATGAATATATGTTTTTATGTACACACATAGAAAAATGTATCATTTTACTTGCTAATTCTATTTTGAATAGTTTATCATAAGAAAATAGTTGGATATATTTAAAGGTGTAAGTAAAAAGAATTTCATCTTAGTCATCTCATAATAGCTAACTTTTAACAAAATTGTATGTTCAAATAATTTCAATTGTTTTTAAAATGAGAGATTGAAGATTGTGAAAATGTTAGCAGATTATGGGTGCTTTCCATTTTAGTTTTTTTACTTTCTGTATTTTTCTGAAATATATACATTGATCATGTATTACTGTATAATAAAATTCCTTTGTAAATATTTTTAAAGTGTACAGGGAGAAAAAATGGATAGTCAAGGAGAAAAAAGTCATGGATGCACTGTTAGGGAAGATGCACAAAAGCATTCATGAAAAGCAAATAAATATTTAAGCAAGAAGTTAGCTTTTACATAATGGGACAAGATTGTTAATTTTATGCTTCAAAACACTGCTCATTATTCTGGCAGCAGAATTAAGGAGTTGTAGGTACCTAGAATCACAAGTGCTCATTCAGGGCTCTGGAGATTTTTGTAGCTGGTTTGTGAAGGTGTTTTTATAAACTATGAAGTCCTATGTAGGGCTTGGTGTGTTGCACACTATTAAGGAGCACTTAACCTAGCTTGCCCAAAGCCCTGGATTCCATTCCAAACCAAAAGTCAAGGTCTAATCTAGACAATAGTGGGAACTTTTTTCCCATGGTTACTCTCTTTCTTAAAGTCTACTGTTCTTCCTGCCTCCACTCTCTCCACAAAGACTATCTTTGACATTGTCCAGAGTTTTCTCTTTCTAAAACACCAGTCAGATTGTATTATTTTTCCTTTTTCAGAACTCTCTGTTGGCTCTCCATGGCCTTAGGCCATCCAAACTTTGAAGCCTCAAACTCAAGATCCTTCCTGAGGTGGTCTCAAAGTACCTTTCTAACCTAATCTCTACCTACAACTCCATAAACTTTTTGCTCCTTCCTCATCTTCTTAGCCATCTTTCCATAAACATGCAAGACTTAGCTGGCACTCCACATTTTTCCCATGCTGTAGCTTCTAAAGCAGGTGATGAACCACAATTAAAGTCCTCTGGAGTTCCAGTTAGATAACTTATATAGTCTTGCTTTGTGTTATATTCCTTTTGTTTACAAATGACTGTATGACCCTTTAATGTGCTATTTAAACCTCTTTGAGCTTCAGATCTTTTCCTTTTCAGATCTTCATATTTGTAGTGTTAATATCTTCTTTAGGAAGTTGTTAGGATCCATTTAGATAATGATTACATAAAGCACATGATAGCTAAATTTTTATGATACAGGGTATTTTCAAACTACTTCTGTCAGTGTACTCTTGACTTCAAATAACAGCAACTCCACCTGGTAATGGTTTAAATAATGAGGAAACAAGTTTAAATAAGACTCTGGGATTGTTTAATTAAATAGTCCGTGAGTATCATCAGGGATCCAGGATCCTAGCAACTTTCTGCTGCTTTCTGTTCTATCTGTTCTATTCTATTTGTTTTGTTCTCTTGGGATTCCTTTTATCCTCCCCACTCCCATAAATTTTCTATTTTTTCTAACTGATGAAATTTTAACACTTTCCTGTACCTAAACTAGTTACCACTGGGAAAGGAAATGAGCTAATCTTCAATAGCTTAGGCCAGTCATTACTTGCTTCCTGGTGTTGGCCTCCACTTCTGAAGAAAAAGAGAGAAACAAAGGAGGAGCTCTGTTAAGGAAAGCAAAAAGTGTGATAGCAGGGTGTATCTTTTCAGGAATGATGCTGCTTTATTGCATGGCGATGAAAGAGGTAAGTAGTAGACCATCAGAAAGGGCAGTCAGCTTTGGCTGATTCAAGAAGGCATTGTATAAATTGATGAAAGAATGGGTGGGTCAGTGGGTGGGTGAGAAGAGTCTTAATCTTTTGTTCTGCTAGTTATATCTCTGTTTGAAAGCCTGTTTCCCTGTCTAACCAGGTATGCAGTGGAGCCGAAGAAGACCCTGATGACAAAAACGCACCTTTTCGTCAACGACCATTTTGCAAATATAAAGGACATACTGCTGATCTCCTTGATCTTTCATGGTCTAAAGTAAGAAATTATTATTTGAGTTACTCACTTCTATATAATTTTGATCATAAAAACAAATGTCTTATTTGTATGTTCATCATACTAGGAAGTGTATCATTTGTGAATTTACCAAGTTTATCTGAGTTTAAAAAGAGGAACATAGGTGTAGCTGATGAATACATTTTCATAGTCCTTCATAGCTTATGCATATAGCTGTCTGTATCTTAGTTACCTTTTCTCTTTTATATGTGGTAATTTTGCAAAGAATTCTCAGTGAAATGAATATGACATCAGCTACAAAGGTCAAGTCTGATAGGTCTTCAAGCCTGCCTTAGGGCCAACCTGCTACATTCATGAAATTACTTCTATTCTTGGTTAACAATTTGTTTTGTGATGTTTTTCCAGTAGAGTCCTTTCCAAGTAAAGGGACTATTTGCCACAGAATGCATTAACAGACTTACAAAAACTTATAAGATGTTTTAAACTTAGGTAACACTTTAGAATTTTTGCCTTCTACCTTAAACTTATTGATAGTAAAAATCTAGGATATATTTAGAATCTAGGAAAAAGTAATATTTAGATAAATGGAAAATGAACTACATTAACTAAAAGAATATCTAAGATACCAACAATGCCCATATATTTTAGTTTGCCAAGAAAACTTTGTGTATCCCAAAGATATCAATAGGATATGCTGTCAAATTAAATCAAGCTTTCTCTGAGTTTTAGCTGTTTGTTTGTTGAGGCAGTTTCTGTAACTCAGTCTGGCCTAGAACTCACTATGTAACCCAAAGTTGGCATCAGATTTGCTATAATCATCCTCCTTTGGCATTCTTAATACTAGAATTAAAAGCTTGCATCAACGTGCCCTGGTAAACTCCACCTTTGAACTACCTTGCTTGCAAACTGCTGCTCTACAGTCCTCATACCTGTCTAAATGTTCTAAATTTTTAATATAATCCCTCTGTCCTAGTAATTGTCTCTGGAAGTCTGTTTTAAGATGGGTCTTTGCAATTCTCTGCCCTGTGCCAGAGTTGTCAGAAGATGCAAGTTTGAGGCATTAGAAATCTGATAATTGTTTTCATCTGGAATCAGAAATGCAAAACAAACATTGGAAAAATTAGCACTAATTTTAATTTCTCACTGCAAACCTCATTTTTCTGAAATACAGCACCAACTGAAAGAAATTAAATCTCCATTGAACACATTATCAGTAAAGATTCTCTAATCAGTATAGTACATGCTGCATAAGCACAAGAACCTCATCTGGTCCCCTGGAATTCACGTGGGAAAAAAAACAAGCGTGGTGGCACATGCTTGTAATCTCAGCACTGGGAAAGTGGAGACAGGTAGATCCTTAAGCCTCTCTGGTCAGCCAGTCTAGTCTACTTGGTGAGTTTCAGACCAACTAGAAATTCTGCCTCAAAAAAACAAAGTGAACATTGTCTGAAGAACAATACTCACAGTTGGCTTCTAGTTTCTTGTATCTCCACACACATAAACACATACAAAAGAAAAACAGAAGCTCTTTATGGTTTTTTTTTATGTTAAGTTGACATCTGAACAATTATGCATATCAGTGAAGTACTGTATTGTATTTAAATACATGCATGTGTATTGAGAATTGGGGACTGGGGACATGTCTCAATAGGTCAACTGCATGCCACACTGAATAAGGATATGTTAGGATTCCTAGTATCTATTTATAAAACTCGACATGGGCCAGCAAGATGGCTTACATGGTAAGAGGTAAAGGTGCTTGCTGCGCAAGCTTGATAACCTAATTGTAATCCCTGGAACTCATGTAAAAGTAGAAGGGGACACCCAACTCCACAAAGTTGTTCTCTAACCCAAGTACACATGTGCACATTTAAATAATACACACATACTATATACACGAGTAATAGTAATTTTTTAATTAAAAGCTGGGTATGGCCATGAGCATGTTATCCCACCACAAGGGAGCAGAGACAAGATCTTTGGGTTTGCTGGTCAACCTGCCAAACCCAAATGAATTCCAGGTTCAGTGAAGAAACCTTGTTTCACAAAATAAATCATGGAACAATTGAGTAGGACAACTCAACATTGACCTTTTGCCTCTACAGGGTCATGCATGCTTAGGCACATGCTCCCACACAGATGTGTGCTCACAGATAAACACATAACGTATATATACAGCACATATATTATATAATTTTATGTAAAATGATAAAGTCAGAGTAATTAGCCTCTCTAGCTCCTTAAAAGTTTACCACTTTGTACTTAATGCCTTCAGACTCCTCTTTTCAGATTCTTTAAAAGCTGCACAGTAAATTTTTGTAAATTCCTGACATCCCCTGGGATATAGAACTTATCTTTACTATTTTATATTTTGATAACCTTTTATTCACATCCTTTCATCCCTTCAACTCTTTTATGATCCTTGACTACATGGGTGCTGATCATAAGGCAGTAAGTAAAGAAACCAAGAGTAATTCAGTAAGGAATGTTTGTTATCATTTTGCATAATAATATGTATGTGTGGGTGTGGGTATTTATGTACGTTTATGTGTGTAGGTACTAAACCAATCCCAACCCATCTTGAATAAAGCCATTAATAAGGAGCAGTGTATCATAGATTTAGTCCTATTTATCAACAGGAATTTTTAATGCAAGTTACATATGCTCTTTAAGACTGCTGGAATTTACTTACCTCGCAAGGGAAATACCATGATCACAAAGGTGGTTTTCCCAGGGCAAGACTTATCCATTGCACTCCGGATGTGCAGCCCCCTGCATTTTCCCCAAATGTGGGAAACTTGATTGCATAATTCATGGTAACAGGGGACTGCATTCAGGCTCTCCCCTGGGGGAAAAAAAAGACTATTGGAACTGTATGAATCTTAAAAAACTGCTGGAACTATATGAATCTTGAAAGTAAAATAATTACTAGGTATCTTCCCAAAGAGTATTGTACATCTTCCAAATTCCTTTTAAATTTTTTTTCTTATTTTCCAATTCTGGGATCAATCCCAGGACTTGGCAAATTTCCACCAAGTTTCCTAACCTAACCTCCAAATTAGTTTTCTTTTTTAAAGCAGTTTTTTGCTTTAAAGCCCAATGTCAAAAATTAGTCTTCCTACCTCAGCATTCTCAGATGCTGGGATTACAAACATGAGCAACCATACTTGGCTCCAAGATATGTTTTAATCATAAAGTAGGCCATCTATTTAAAAATATGATTGTGTGTTATAAACAGCCCTAGCTGACCTATAGTTGAGTACAATTACATAGCCAAATCAGTATATGTAGGAAGTCTTTTTGTTTGCTTGCTTTGTGTTTTGTTTTGTTTTGCTTTGTTAAGACAGGATCTCATGTAGCCCAGGCTGATCTCAAAGTTACTATGCAGCTAATTTCAGAACTCCCTGATCCTTCTGCCTCTACCTACCAAGTGATCACTAGGAGCTGCCACAGTTGGCTTGCAATTGGTATTTTTACAGACAAAGACTAAGGGTCCTTAAGCATCTGTTTTTTTTTTTTTTTTCTAAACTCTGCAAAGCATGGTAAGAGCGTGGATCTAGCGCCAAGCCACCTGAACTTTAGTCCTAGCTCTGTCACAGACAGGTTACATAATCTTAGATAAGTTATTTAAATCTCTCTATGCCTCACTTCTCATTTGTCAAAGGAGGTAAGAATACACCTACCTCCCAGTATTGTTGTGTAGTAGCAAAAACAATGCTTATCAGATTCTGTGTACTCAACCAAAGCTGTTACTACCTTGTTTTGATGGTCATCTTTAGCAATTTAAAGATACTAGAATCCGCTTTGAGTTTCCTTATTCAGTGTAATATATGGTTCTCCACTTTTAGTAGATTATGTTTAAAAGTTACTGAGTTTCTACACCTGGAAACTTTTGATGGATAAATTCTACTTCGGATTCAGGGAGTTGGGGCCAATAAAATGCTTAAATCAGTTATATTTCCTCCTCCAAATTTGGAAAATTTGTTGATCTATTTTGAGAGAATTGACAATTTTTGTTCTCTAATTTTCTTGACTAAAAGTGTGACAGGAGCACAATAACTTTGGATTTCTATTTTATATTATGGTTAATCTTTTTTGAAAACATTTTAAGGAAAATGAGGATCCATGTGAGTTAGAATTCACCAATGTTATTAGTGTGAAAATTATTGAAGTGAAATGACAACCAAATGACTAGATGCCATGTATGCATAAGTGAATTTCAGTATGTGCCATCTTGGCTTATTTGCTATCATACATGGTAAGATTAATGCTATTTTAACAATAGGTAATGTGAAAAGGTCTCAGAATCAATCAATATACCAAATAATTGAGAAAATTTACATTTTCCAAATTAATTGGAATAATCTTGTTTTTCTGATAGTGAATATAACAGTAACAAGGTACATAAAACTAGGAACTTAAAACTGAAAAATAAAGCTGAAAGTTCGCTTTATTGTATGAGAGAGAGAGTGAGAGAGTGTGTGTAACATGGTAATAAAGTAACCAATATCATTTTCTCCATAGAACTACTTTCTGCTTTCATCTTCTATGGATAAAACAGTCAGGTTATGGCACATTTCTAGAAAAGAATGTCTTTGCTGTTTTCAACATATCGATTTTGTTACTGCCATCGCTTTCCATCCAAGAGTAAGTAATTGTTTATACAGTTTCTCGTGATAGAAGGAAGATAAAGGAACATGGTTCTTCTAGAGAACAGTTGAACTACAAGGGAAAAAATTTCTATTGTACATGATTAAGAACAACTTAGTGTTCCATTTTGCTTTAAAAAAATGGGAAAGAAGCAACTGGAGAGATGGCTTAGGGATAAAAGCCTTTGCCTCACAAGTAAAAGGATCTGGAATTGACTTCCAGATCCCACATAAACATGCCTGGCAGAAATGGCAGTGGCCTGCGCTTCCAGCCCTGGACAGCACAGCCTGGGAAACTTCCAAAGCAAAGGAATGAGGTGATAGAGCAATCCAGGGTAATTATCAATGTCACCCATAGACCTCCACAGAAACACCTGTTCAAGTGTCCTCTTCTACATACCATCTCCTCTCTCAACACACACACACACACACACACACACACACACACACACACACGGAAAAGAAAATAAAGGGAAGGTGTAGGAATGTAGCTCAGCTGATAAGAGTACTTGCCTGGCATGCAGAAAGCCATGAGTTCCATTGGATGTGGTAGCTCTTGTCTGTGTCAGTTGGTGGAGACAAGAGGATCAGAAGTATAAATAAATGAATGTACACAAACACTCTAGTAATCTCCATTGCAAGTAGATGCAGCGGTCTAAATATAATTTATTTTTTTTCCCACTCATACAAACTTAATAGGTACCATAGTCCCCTCTATGCCTCCACCCCTCTCCGGTCCCCCTTGCTCCGTCCCCCCTTTTCCCATTCCTTTCACCCTCCTCCCTCCCTTTCTCCCAATGCCCCCTTCTTCTCCCTCCCCAATCCCTGGAGCATCCTTTAGTGTGAATGTCAAACTTCCCTCTGGATCCTCCTCTCTGATGAGGTGTAAGGACTCAGTAGCATTGCCTAGAGCCCTTTCTTGTGTTCCCCTTTAGTATGGGAATGCTATTGTGACTGTTAATCCCTTGCCTCTAAGAATCCCAGTGCCTGTGATCCATGCTAGACTTGGGAGGGTCAATGATATGTCAGTCATTGCACAGGTCATGCAAAGTCCTATTATGGTTACTTCGGCCCTAACTTGTGTGGAGTATCTTACTTATCATTGCTCCTCCCCATCTTTAGGCTCTTACAATCTTACCACCCCCTCTTCCGCAAATTTCCCAGAGCTTTAGGATGGGGAGAGATTTGGCTGGTCTGGTTCCAGGTGAATAATGTAGGGTCTCTGATTTTCTGAGTTACGGTTTGTTGTTTTTTTCAGTTTTGCTGTACCTGCACCGCCCTTGGCTCCATCCTGATTGGTATTGGATGTCACCTCCTAGCCAGAGATAAAAGTCTGTTAAAATAGAGTCTTACTATAAGAGTAGATTCAAAGGTAGATGAAATAAGAGTAGGAGACCTCAGTGAAGGGGGTTCAGTCTCCCATTTGCAGGATGGTTACCATCTATCTGCCAGACTCCATGCCCTCCCTAACTGGTGAGATCAAACCCCCTCAGTTGCAAATGACCAGAAAGGAAAGTCTGAGCTTAACCAGATGTCTCACTACATACTTGAAGTATTTGATGGTGACCTATTTTCTCAGCTGTAGCATGATCCCCTCTCTCCTTATTTCTGGGGGGGGGGAGCGGCTCCTTCCCCTTCCCTCCTGTTTATCATCTTTGCAATTATCATAGTATTACAGAGATTTATCTTTGAATATGTCACTAAGTGGGTTTGGTACTAGGATTCACCTATTAGGAAGTATATATGTCACTTAATTTTCTGTGTCTGGGATACTTCACTCAATATAATTTTTTCTAATTCCATCCATTTCCTGGCAAATTTCATTAATTCATCACTTTTGATGGTTGAGTACTATTCCATTGTATAAATGTATACATTTTCCTTATCCACTCGTCAACTGCTTATGCTATCGAGGTGAATTTTTGCTGTATAGGGGATTATTCCCAGAAGTAGAATAGCAGGGTCATATGGCATTTCAATCTTTAACTTTTTAAAAAATCGCCACCTCTAGAGTGGTTGTATAAGTCTGCATTCCCACCAGCAATGTAGGAGAGTTCCCTTCTTGCCACATCCTCTCCAACATTTAGTGTTGTTTGTATTGTGGATTTTTGCCATCCTGACCAGGGTGACGTGATATCTCTGGGAGGTTTTGATTTGCATTTCCCTGATGGCTAAGGATGTGGAGCATTTTTTAACATATTTATTAGACATTTTATTTTCGTCCCTGGTAAAGTTTCTTTTGAATTCCCAGGCCCATTTTTTAATTGGTCTATTTATTTCCTTGGCGTTTAGTTTTCTAAGTTCTTTGTGCACTCTGGATAATAGAGCTCTATCAGATCATCCTTAATAATGCATGTGGGGTAGAAATAAAGTATATCATTAGACTTGAGAAAGAATAGAAACAGGAAGAAAAAGCAGCAGCTGGGCATAGTGCTGTGCATGTACAGTCCTAACACTCAAACACTCAAGAGGCTGAGGCCATGAGATCCTAAGTTTGAGGCCAGGCTAGGCTATATAGCAAGATACTATCTCAAAAAATAAAAAGGAGTGAAGGGAAATGCCCTATCAGTGGGGTGGCCCGAAGAGAGACAGTTTGATATGCCACAGAGGCCTGAACCCCCACAACAGTAGACAAGCCAGAGTAAACGCTGGGGTCCATAGAAGCATACAGGCAGGAGGGTGGGAGGGAGTGGGAGACATTGATAAAGAGAAGGCAGAAGATGAGAGGGAGGGGGTATAGAGAAAAGCAGGGATGAGTACGCCATATACTTGTAAAAGCAGCAAAATAAAAAATTCATAAAAAATAATAAAAAGGTTAAAATGTAAAATGATAAAAGGAAATATGTAAACAGGAGTATAAGTGTTGAAAACAAAAGAGAGACAAAGCAGAGAAGATTCAAATAAGCACCAACCAAAATCCATTATAAAATATTCCAAATTTATATTTGATGTTTTAAAATATTGTTTATCTTATTTGTGTTTGTTTCGTAGATGTTGGCACATGTGTATTTGTTGCACTTACCTATGTCTAGTTGTGTGGAGGTTAGAAGTCAGCTTCAGATATCATCTTAAATTGCTCTTCCACTTTATTTTTTTTTTTTAAAGATAGAGTCTTTCAGTAAATGTGAAGCTCATCATATCAGCTCAAATGGCTAGCCAGCAAGCCTCTGGGAACCACTTGTCCTTGCCCCACCACCCCCACCCATGCCCACTGCTAGGTTTACAGACACACCACCATAATGGTTTTTAATCTGGGTGCTCAAATCTGAACTTAGGTCTTTGGGCCTATATGCCATGCACTATACTCACCCAACTCCTGTTTATCCTCTGTTTTTTGCTTATTTCTTGCTTAGTATTTTTAAGGTAATAACTCACTGTATTGTTCCAGGATAGACAAAACTTGTTGGTTCAAGTGGTTCTCCTGCCTCAATTTCTTAAGTAGCTGGGACTATATATGTGTGGGCCACTGAGCCTAGCTCACATTGTTACTCTTTTTTACTCACTTCTAACTCAGAAAATCCATTAATATCCGACCTGTAGAAACCAACTATTTCACCGTGTCATAATTCATACCTGTGATCTCACCACTGGGGATAGTAAGGAAGGACAGTCATTAGTTTGGGGCTCATTTTGGGCTACATTTCAAGTTCCAAGACAAACTGTGTAATATAGTGAAACCCTGTCTCAAAAAATAAGTTTTCCAAAAAAAAAAAAAAAGTTTTCCTTTAATTTCAACCAAAGAAGAAAAAAATCTACTGTCATGGAATTACAGACCTCTTGCTTTTCCTTTATGAGATAAAGCCACCAAAGACTTAAGGCTAATTTAGTTTTAGTTCTCTGTAACTGTAAACATAAAGGAAATCACATATTGGTGCCAATGCCACCAGCTATATTAAAATAAATGAAGGACTTGAATTGACCCTACATTGACTTTCCTTCCCCTAGTTTGATAAACGCCACATTTTCAGACAGGTCTTCGTCTGTACTTGTTTAATTCATATTATCCTTTAATGTAGCATTCAGTCATGTTCCAGCTTTTTCCTCTTATCTTTCAGATTAAAAGAGAAGATTGACATTTCCCCATTAATGTAATTACTGTCCCTAAGCAAGCTTATATCAGAGACAATAATAGTTCTAAGCCCTTAGAAAGTTTTATTAAGAATTTTGGAAAATTAAAATTATCTAATATATATTTGTATCTTTTTTTCTCCCACATTTTTTTCCTAATCATACAAGCTCAATAGGTACTCCCATCCTCTCCCCCCCAGTAGTTCCCCTTTGCACTTTCCCCCTTCCCCCCTTCTTTTCAACCCCCCCATCTTTCCTCCTTTCCCACTGCCTCCTCCTCCCTCCCTCCCATCCCCTGGAGCATCCTTTTGTATGAATGCCAAACCTTCCTTTAAGTCTTCCACCCTAGTGAGGGTTCAGGACTCAATGGCATAGCCCGGAGCCTCTTCTTGAGTATGGGAACTTTATTATGACTGTTAATCCCTTGCCTCTAAGGATCCTACTGCTTGGAGCCTTCTCCCCTGTGATCCATGCTGGACTCTGGGGGGGGGGTCATTGATGTGTCAGTCATTGTGCAGGTCAGACAAAGTCCAATTCTGGCTGTTGCAGTCCTAACTTGTATGGAGTAGCTTGCACATTGTGGTCCTTCCCGTCTTTAAGCTCTTACAATCTTGCTACCCCCTCTTCCACAAGGTTCTCTGAGTTTTATGATGGGGAGAGATTTGGCTGATCTGGTTCCAGGTGAATAATGTAAGGTCTTTGGTGTTCTGAATTATGGTTTGTTGTTGTTTTCAGTTTTGCTTTTCCTGCACTACCCTTGGCTGCATCATGATTGGTACCAAAGGTTATCTCCTAACCAAAGATAAAAGACTGTTTAAATGAAGATCTTAATATATAAGAGTAGATTCAAAGGTAGATGGAAGAATAGGAATGGGACACAGCAGTGTGGGGGAGGGTTCAGTGTCCCATTTGCGGGATGGTTACCATCTATCTGCCAGTCCCTATATCCTCCCTGATTGGTGAGATCAAACCTGTTCAGTTGAAAGTGACCAGGAAGGAAGTGAGAGTGAGCTGCACCAGATGTCTCACTACTTACGTGTAATACTTCACCATGGCCTATTTTCTCTACTGAAGCGTGGTCCCCTATCTCCTTTCTTTTGAGGCTCTCCTTCCTCTACCCTCCTGTTTATAATCCTTTGCGATTACATGGGTATTACAGAGATTTTTACCTTTGAATATGTCATTAGGTGGGTTTGGAACTAGGATCCACTTATTAGGGTGTACATATGATGTCTAACTTTCTGTGCCTGGGATACTTCACTGAATATAATTCATATTTGTATCTTATTAATTTTTAATAATTAAACTAGTATGAGATTCTTTCTGAATAATGTCATTGCCCTATTCCCTAAAGCTGGAGTGAAAGGATAAAATTCTCCCATATCAGTAACTGAGCAAAAATCTTACTTCTACCTCTATTTTGACTGTAAAGTAACAGAGCAAAAGGAGCTATTAGGTTGCCATAGTTATCTACATGATATCTTCTTACTAAGGTCTCTGGTCAATCAATAACTTTTGGTAATTCTATTTTGGACACAAAAGCTGTAGTCCAAAAATCTCCACTGACCTAGAAGGGTTTTGAAAGGGGCTAAGAAAAATGAAGCAGTGTCAACGTTTTCTCGTGCAATGTGACTCTACTGTGAAGATTCCTGGAAAGAAAATAAGGAAGTTGTAAACAAAATAGGAAATCAAAGACATACATACTTGTATTTAACTAAAAATTTAAATTAGAAGACCAACATAAAGTATTTTTACTTGTTTGGATTTTGTGGTAGATGCCGTCTCAAGCTTATTAAACCATAACCAAAAGAATATCTGATATTCATAGATTATTCTTGATAGGTTTCAGAGGTAAATAAGAATAATTTTATATGAAGAAAACTTCTTTCTTGTTTTGATGTCATGTCTGTTTTATATGTAATTTATGTGTGTATACAGGTATATGTGTATATATGTGGTGGTAGCATTCTCCAACATTCCAGGCTGCAACAATTGAACCGTCTCCAGAAATTGCTATGTGCCTAGGATGGGACCAATTTGAAATAAGTTGAAAAACACTACCGACTTTAATCCCTTTTTGGAGTTGCAAATCGCAAATTAACCGAAAATTGTTTAACTTCTTGCACTCTAGAATTGTGATCGTGATGTCTTTTATCCAAAATAAAAATTGGCCTTTCTACTTGTTATTCATAGTAAGATAAAATAATGCTTGCTTGAAAAAAAAATGCTTTGGGACTGGGGGTAAGTATAGCTCATTGATAGAGCATTTCTCTTCATGCATGAAACCCTGGGTTGAATCCCCAGCATCCCAACTCCACAAAAGAAGAAAAGGACAGCAACAAGTATTTTTTAAGGCTGCTTTTTAAAACTTTTTATTTATTCATTCATTTTGTGTGTGTGTGTGTGTGTGTGTGTGTGTGTGTGTGTGTGTGTGTGTAGAGGGCATGTGTCCCTATGGAGGTTCAAGGGTGACTTCCTGAATGATCCTGGATTGTTTCTTTCTCCTCTCTTTGCTCTGGGATTTCCCAGGCTCTGGCCACCAGGGCCAGAAGTGCAGTCAGCCACCATTTCTGCTTGGTGTGTTCAAGGATCTGAATTCAGGACGTTGAGCTTGCGAAGCAGAGTCTTAACCCCTGAGCCATCTCTCCAGCCCAGCAACAAGTACTTTTAAATGGAATTACATTTTAAATATTGCTTCCAATAACTGAATGTTTTAATTTGTTGAATTTTTCCCAATGTAAAAATAAATGCTTCATCTTTCACCACCTTTTTCAGGATGACAGGTATTTTCTAAGTGGGTCATTGGATGGAAAACTCCGCCTTTGGAACATACCTGACAAAAAAGTGGCTTTATGGAATGAAGTAGACGGTCAGACAAAATTGATCACAGCTGCAAATTTCTGTCAGAATGGCAAATACGCGGTAATTGGGACATACGATGGTAGATGCATTTTCTATGATACAGAGGTAAGTGATCATCTTTGTTCTAATTACAGAATTGAATATTAATAACACTTCATGGATTTAAAGAAGTTGTTTATCCCATCTGGCCTTTTAACTGCCTTACCTGTAAATGGGCATATAATACCATATCTGTCTGAGAATTAGATCAAATGAACTTTTAGGTTCATTCCAATTCTGATATTTTTAATTTATGATTTTATTTTAGCATTTGAAATACCATACACAAATACATGTAAGATCTACCAGAGGACGCAACAAGGTTGGAAGAAAAATTACAGGCATTGAACCTTTACCTGGAGAAAATAAGGTACTGTAGTATTCAAAACCATCACACTGTATATAGATTCTCAAAAGTTGGTTTTAGAACCTGAGAAAGAATGTGTTACTGTTCCTGTAAAAATAGTGCTATTTCTAGTTTTGATATTCATTTGTATAATATGTATGTAACACCCTTTGATGATTATATCTTAATTTAGACTAAAATATATTTGTCACTTTTCCTTTGATTTACTTTTAGATACTGGTAACTTCAAATGACTCCCGTATCAGGTTATATGATCTGAGAGATTTGTCACTGTCCATGAAGTATAAAGGTTATGTCAATAGCAGCAGCCAGATCAAAGCAAGTTTCAGGTAAATGCCATTGAGAAGTTCCCAAAAAGGAATCAGAACATTTTTCCCCCTCTCCCATTTTTCATTGGACTTATATAAGAGTTTTAGTGTCTTTACACTTTTATAATGACTGTATCACATTGTATCATCAAGCAATGATGTCTGTATGATATGTAAGAGAATTATCCCTGTAGTAAAGATAAGTAAAAACCCAGAACCTTAAATGATTGACCTAAAGCATCACAGTCAGTTGCAGTTATGTTTGGAATTCACTTAAATCCAAAATTTTTTTTAATTTTTTTATTATTCTTATTTATTCAATTGTGTGTGTGTGTGTGTGTGTGTGTAGAACCACAGACGAATTCGGGAACCATCATGGACCACCTCCGCCTCCTCCATGTTCTCTCTGCCCTGCCCGGGGATTCACAGGCTCCGCCCTACCAGGACCAGAAACTCAGGCCGCCCCCTGCTTCCGCCTGGCGTCTATATGTGGGGTCTAGGATCTGAACTCAGGACCTTCTGCCTGCAAGGCAGAGGCTTAACCCTGAGCCACCTCTCCAGCCCCTTAAATCCAAAATTTTTGTGTTGAACTTTTTAAGAGCTTTTAAGAGAAGCTCCACCCAACAGCTACCACCACATTGTCTTCATCTTTTTAGATACAGGAGCTAAGAAAGCATTTTATCACTCTGAAGCAGTCCTTATACTTATTGTTATTTAAACTCTTGCTTTTTGATTTGGATACACTCTGGAAATAGTATTGTCTGTCTAACTTTTCTTCTTGAAATACCCAGTAATTCAGTTGGCTGAATATTTTGCCTCTCTGATCCCTTAAGTCATTATGTCTCACAGAGTTAACTAACTTCACGGTTACCCAGGACTGGGAAGATAACTCATTGGGTAAAATACTTGCAGTGCAAACATGAGGACTGGGGTTTGAATCCCAAGCATTGTGTACATGCTGGGTGGGCCTAGCAGCCCACCTATAATCCCAGCACTCAGAAGGCAGAACAAGTTGGCTAGCCAGACTAGCCAGCAATGAACTCTGTACTCACATGAGAGACCTTGCTTCAATATGTGAGATGAGAATGATCAAGGAAAACACCCCATTTCAATCTCTGGGCTCCACAAGCACCTGCACACATATGAGCACATATACACAGGAAAAAGAAAATGCAAATGCTGTGGTTAAACTCTGTTAAATTCATGTGGTTCAGTAGCAAGAGTCTTGCTTAGTGTGCATGAAGCCCTGTGTTGAGTCCCAGCACTAATAATGGTGTTTTAAAATATGAGCAATAATTAACACCCCTCTCTCTGCAAAAATTAACCTGGTTGTCCTAAAAGATCACTGTAACAATGCTGGAGCAAGCTAGTGGTGATGAACAACAACAACGAAAAAAAAAATCCTGGCTTCCCATCAAATCTTCTCATTCAGAATCCTCAGAATAAAAATATGAGTCTAATTTTCAACAAGTTCCCTCAGGTATTTTAAAGTGGGAAGTACTCCACAAAAGAAAACTAATTTTTTTCTGTTTAATTTTTTTTTACTGGTCTTCTGCAAATACAGTCATGACTTTACTTACCTCGTTAGTGGCTCAGAAGATAAATATGTTTATATCTGGAGTACTTACCATGACCTAAACAAGTTTACTTCAGTCAGAAGAGATCGTAATGACTTCTGGGAAGGTATTAAAGGTAAGTAAATGCCAGCTTAGATGCATATGTCTTACAAGTGAATACAGTGGCCATTTGTTGTGAATGCACTCTGCCAGAAGCATAAATGAATATGTTTTTGACTGTTTTTGGAATTTACTGAATAACAATAAATTCTCGAGCTATAACAATTTTGTTGGTTGCAATTTGCCAAAAGTCTATTTCCTTTGATAGTTGGCTCTTGGCAAACAGATTCATTCATTTTTTTTTCATTTTTTTACCCCTAGTGTTCTCTTGCTGTTGATTTGTAGCCTTACAGTGAACAGGTAGAATAGAACACAAAAATTTATTTCAATTTAACTATATTTTTAAGACTTGAAATGTGTTTATATGATTTATTTTAGAGAAATTTCCATGGGCTGCTGAGAAAAAAATGTGTATTCCTGCAGTATATAAATAAAATATTCATTCTGTAGATGTCTGTCAAATCCATTTGATCTATGACACCATTTACTTCAGAGGTTTCTCTGATTGTTTTTCACCAAGATAGCATGTCAGTTGGTGAAAGTGGAGTATTGAGGTCACCAACTATGATTGTGCAGGATCAAACCTGTGACTTTACTTCTGTTGTTATTTATTTTATTAAATCGGGTGCACTTATGTTTGGAGCATATGTTTGGAATTACAATACACTGTTGTTGGATTGTTCCCTTAATCAGTATGAAGTGACCTTTATCTTTTCTCACTAGTTTGGTTTGAGATCTGTTTTGGCAGATACTAGAATAGCAACACATGCTTGCTCCTGAGGTCTATTTGCTTAGATTGCCTTTTTCTATCCTTTTACTGTGAGATAGTGTCTGTCTTTTCTTTTTTTTTTTTTTTTCATGTTTGCAGTATCATACATGATCATCAAACTGCTGCTAGAATGTTCACACCTGTTACTGCAAATCCAAACCCAGGGAAGACTTCCGCTGGGAATTTACTCTAGGTCAAGGTGGGGCGGTGTCTGTCTTTTCTAGTTGGGTGCATTTCTTATAGGCAACAAATAGATGGTTCCTAATGTTTGGTTCAAACTGCTAGTCTTTGTCTTTTGATTAAGAGAATTGAGATTGTTGATACTTGGAGTTATTATTGATAGATATATGTATTGATTTCTGGATTTTTCTTGCTTTTATATTGTTTTTTCCCTCTTTTTCTCTTGCTTAATTGTTATTCAGGATGCTTTATTATTTCCTGTGGATTTGGTTTTCTCTTCAGTCTAAACAATTCCTTCAAGTATCTTCTGTACAGCTGGCTTTAGTGGTTGTAAATACTTTGTCTTTTTATCATGGAAGGTTTTTCTTTTCCTTCAGTTATGACAGATAACTTCATTGGATATAGTGGTATTGGTTATCTTTCAGAACTTGAAGTAAATCTTCCTAGACATTCTTGACTTTTAAAGTTTCAGTTGACAAATTTGTTATCACAATGGGTCTGCTTTAATATGTAACTTAGTATTTTTCTCTTGTCACTATCAATATATTTTCTTCATTCTGTATATTGTGTTTAATTAAAATATGATTAAGGGAGGTTTCTTTATGGTCTGTTTGGTGTTCTAAATGCCTCCTGTATCTAGATTTGTATCCATTTCCCTAACTCTGGGAAAGTTTGTTATGATTCTTTTGAAAATGTTTTCTGTGCCTTTAGATGAGATATTTCTATGCATATGATCCTTAGATTTAGTCTTTTCAGATTTCACACTTAATACCTTATTATTATTTTATCTTTGTTCTTATTGGGTTGGTCTAATTTCTCCACTTTATCTTAAGCTCAGATATTCAGTCCTATACCTGGATCCATTCTATTGGTGAGGCTTTCCCCAGAGGTTTTCATTTAGCTTACTGTGTTTTTTACAACATTTCACTTGGTTCCTCTTCAGTATTTTTATCTCTATTGAATTCCTTTTTAATACTATGCCTCACCTTTTTTCATTCAGCTGTGTGTTTGTATTTTCAGTCAAGAACTTATTTTTTTCTGAGTTTTTTGAAAATACTTATATGATCATATTTTTAGTCTTCTATCTGGATTTCATGTAACTCGCTTTCACTAAATATTATATAATATAGGGCTAATGTTATTTGTGGGAGTTATCTTGGTTTTTCATGTTTCTTACATTACTTCCTTGGGATTTATGCATCTGATGTTGTTTCACTGATTTTTTTTTTGCAATATTCAATTGCAGCTTGGATGTGGTAGACTTAGTTCAGAAAGTTATTCCTCAGTACAGGTGCTCAGAGCACCTGGTACTGACTCTAATTATTCCCTGAGTGGGATAGTAACTGCAAGCCACTTTGTAAATGTCAAACTAGACAATTAACAATAATAGCCCCCAAAACACAGGTTCTTTTATTCCAACTTTATTATTAATGTTACCTCTCAGATTACATTTACATATTTTGTGTGTGTGTGTGTGTGTGTGTGTGTGTGTGTGTGTGCGTGTGTGTGCGTGTGTGTGCGCCCAGAACTAATTATAGAACTTATGAAACTGCAGAGTTAATAAATGCCTTACTAGAGACAGAAGCTGAGGACTGATACATATACAAAGAAATCAAGGAAGTAACTCAATAAGATACTAGGGAACCCAGATGGAGAGCTAGTAGAGGCTCAACAGGGCCAGCCTGTAGGGTCACAGGGTCCAGCCAAGCTGCAGAAGTGCAGGGCCATGGAGACAAGGAATAGTAATCAGTCTGCACTGACAAGTACTTGGACAGATAGTAGACAATTTGAGTAGACCACTTCCAGCAGGGAGACTCAACTGAGCTGAAACCCTGGGAACTCAGGAACTCTCTGCCTATAGATCTCTTGATGCGCGTACCTGGTGATCAGATAACAGTTCAGTGTCAGCGGTAGGGGAGAAATCACCACCATTGCAATGTCGGGTGTCTTTTCTTTATGGAGCACAACTGAGAGTGTTGCATGCCTCATTGATCTGGTATGGGGGACTGTTATTTTCTGGTGTCCTTGTTCTCATTTTTCCAGTCTATTTTGGTAAATTTGTATACTTTAAAGACTTCGTTTCATGGTTCTGGGCAGGTAATGGTATCTATGTGTACAAATAAAATATAAAATTATTTCGTGTCTGCATTTGTACTAAGAGTGTAGCCAGATGTTGCTTTGTAAAACACAGTCACCAGACCAAAACATAGCCTGAAATCCACTGTTGTATATGGAGTAACTTAGTGAAGGACATAGCCCAATGTCCACAGATTATATTAGCCTAATTTGTAGGGGCACCATTTTAAAGGAGGTTTGGCAGTTATAACTGCCTGTATTTCACATTTAACTTTATTTCATTTTTCTATATCAAGGAAGAACTTACCCTGGTTTAAAATTTGAAAAGTCATGAAATCTTACAACCTGTATGGAGCATTTTTTAGATAATGTTTTTATATAAAATTGGTCTTAGTGGAATAGGGAGATAGCTCTGCAGTTAAAACACTTGTCACTCAAACAAAAGGACCAAAATTTTAATCCTTGGGAACCCAAGTAAATGCCAGTGAACATGGAAACACACCTATAATTACAACCTCAGTAAATGGATCCTGGGAGTTCCCAGAGCAAGCTGACTAGTCATATTAACCCTGTTGATGTGCTCTAGGTTCAGTTAAAAGATCTCAGCCTCAGTTTACAGCATAGAACATCAGCCTTGGGCCTTCAGATACACTGACACCTGCACTCATACATGTATGCTTGCACATACAAATATGTATACACACACAAGGCATACATGCACCCTTGTACATGTAAACATACATACATGCACTATACACACCAAGAAAAAAACTTAAAAAATTACTTCCTTTAATTTATAAGTTATATGTGACTTATTTGTTAGTTTTAAAGGATATTTTCCATGCGACCTTTTTTGTCTTGATGCATAGTATCAAAATTTGTCAGTTACCCTAAAATAAATCTTTCCTCAGCACATAATGCAGTTGTTACATCAGCCATCTTTGCTCCAAATCCAAATTTAATGTTGTCTTTGGATATGCAATCTGAAAAGGCAGAAGGGAGTGATAGAAGTGAAGATGCTGAAGTTTTGGATAATACATCTACTGGTAAGTATCTGTGTTTTATTTCTTCCACAATAGTTTCTAGTCAGCACTTCTTGTATACCACAGAATAGTTGTCAGATGTCCATTTCTAAATATTCTGATAAAATATGTCTTGCAGGTTTTACTTTTTAAAATTATTTCAGCAATTAATGATAATGTGGAAACTCATTTTTTAGGCAGCATTCTCTTTAGTGAATTGAGAACAAAAGTTTACAAACTTTCTAATCTATTTCTTCTAGTAGAATATAATCTTTACAGGGCAGAAACTGAATGTCTCGTGGAATGTTGTAAGGCCAGTGTCTAGCATAGTGCTAACTTGTATGTAGCAGATGCTTAGTAAACATGAATTGGCCAAATGAAATTAAGATTCCTCACACTTTCCAAAAATGTTCAGCTTGTTGTAGTAGGTAACTATTTACACGCCTGTAATATCCTGTCATGTGTAACACTTGGTTTGAAAGTGAGTGGTAATTTCAGTTATATAAAATGTTCAGATTCAGAAATGAAAAAAAAACTGCCAACAGGTAGTAATATCATATAAAAATATTTCCTCGGGGCTGGAGAGGTAGCTCAGGGGTTAAGCCTCTGCCTTGCAGGCGGAAGGTCCTGAGTTCGGATCCTAAACCCCACGTATAGACACCAGGCGGAAGCGGGGGCAGCCTGCGTTTCTGGTCCTGGTAGGGCGGAGCCTGTGAATCCCAGGGCAGAGTAAACAGGAGGAGGTGGAGGCGGTCCATGGTGGTTCCCGAATTCGCCCGTGGTTCTACACACACACACACACACACACACACACACACATACACACATGTGCACACACGCGCGCGCGCACACACACATTCATACATTCATACACACACACGCACACATGCACAATTGAATAAATAATTTTAAAAAATTCTCTTCGTCCTTAAGAGCTTGCGGTTGTTAGGTGATATCAGTTTGTATTTTGAACATCTCTTCCAGAATGGTTTCTTAAATGTTTTTCCTCACTCTGCAAACTATAGCGAGCCCTTTCAGAGGCAATACATAGGATGTGTAGAGAGTACTCTAAAAGCATTTGGACACTGACGAGTTTGCAAGCAATTTCTCAACTAGCTTCCTTCTAGTGTTCCTTATATTGTCCATCCCATTGCACATGCTATTCTGTCTGAGGAAAATTTTTAATATGAAAAATGAATTTAAGCCTAGAACTTCTTTTCTGTGCAAGATTTAAAATTAACCCAAGTCAGGTTAGAGAGATGGCACAGTGGTTAAGCCTCTGTCTAGCAAGCAGAAGTTCCTGAATTTGGATCCCAGATCCCATGTGAAAATGCTTGGCAGAAATCGTTGGCAGCCTATACTTCTGGCTCTAGAAGGCAGAACCTGGGAAACTGCAGAGCAAAACAAAGCAAAGAGGAGGTAGGGCAATTCACAGTGAGTCCTGAAGTCACCCCTCAGGACTCAACAGGCACACATAGTGCTTGCTGATGCGTGCACGCGTGCACACACGCACACACACAGAAAAATAAAAAGATGTAACAACAGTAATCCAAGTCCAAATTACTAAGCTTTTACTCAGTCTCCACTTGGAGGTAGTGCCTTCTGTTTCTTTCCTTTTCAAAACTTAGTCCATTTTCTCTCTTCTAACTTGAGCAATTTGCATTTCTTTTTCAGCTAGCTATATGTTTTTACATTATGTGAAACATAAAATTTTAGCTTTTTAAAACAATTTGAAGAAAAGCTTTAAGTGTAGTGTACTAAAAAATCTTTCTCAAAAGAATACCGCATTGACATGTTTCTGTAAACTCAGTGGGTCATTTTTGAAGAGGCACAAGTGCAAATGAATTATTCTCAAATTTGTTTGTTGCTTTGTATCTCTCTGAGTATAAGAAAAGAATAAACTTTCAGCCTAGGATAGGATAACATAAAATCTATCGAGTTGCCCTCTCTCTTATTCACGACAGGTGGTAATTTCAGCTTCAGATTTCCTATGTTACCCACACAGGTGGAGGTGAGTGGTTTACAGCATTATAGGAATTAAAAACAACATATGTAAAGTGGTCTCATTCGGTAGCCCAGACTCAATTGGAGCTCACCATATAGTCGAGTTGGCCTCAAACTCATGGCAGTTCTGCTTCTGCCTTCCGGGTGCTGGGATTAGTCTGGAGCCACCATGGCAGCTCTGTTATTGTCTTAATAAGCATTTTGTAGGTGAATTTTAATTTCTCCTCTAGCCTTTTTCATATCCCTGAGTCTTTCATTACTGCTGCACTGCTTGCCAAAAGTATAGTAAAGAACCTACAAAGGCTTAAAATGTTTTAGCACATTTAAATGAAACCATTATATCTGGCTCATCCTGTACACAATTATCGAATCAAACTTTAGATTACTTTCCTCCTTATTCATCAGACTTTCTTACACCTACAAACTTTTTGCCCGTTTAATTAAGACTGTTTGTTTGTTGCGTGTTTTTACACAACTGGCAAATGTAAGATGTAAACATTTGCACCATACCACATAGCTGCTAGATCTTCAGCATGAGTAATAAAGGCGAAAATACGTCAGCATTCTGACAGAGCAAACAGGTACTTCATCTCATATCTGTGGTATAGTCAGTTGGATGGTCAAACTCGTTAGAGACCCCTGTTATCAAAAGTTGCCCAGCTGATCCTGTTCTACCAGCATTCAAGTTCTGGGGTTGAATAACACAGTGATCTCTTGCCATGAAATAAAACATTACATGATTTAAGGCCCGGGCTACTGGGAGTAAATCCAGACAGGCTTCTTAGTCCTTCAAAATCAATTAATACCCGTTTTTCTATGCTTTTAAGGTACTATGAAGACAGAAAACACTGAAGTTCTTCTCTCTGCTGACTTCACTGGAGCAATCAAAGTGTTTATTAACAAAAGAAAAACTGTATCTTAACTTTAAATTACAGTTGAACATATCAGTAAGTTTATATATGTATCAGAAATGAAAAGTATTATTATAGTGTTTCAAGCTAACATCTTTTTTAACTTTTATTAAAAAGTTGTTCAGATATAATATATATATATATATTTTTTTGAGAGGCAGTGTTCGTGATCTGGGAGCTCCTAGACTGATAGACTAGAAGAGAATGTGGCTAGATGAACATTGCCAAGCAAAAGGCTTTATGTTTTGTTATGTTTGTGTTTTTGTTATATAATTATAAACATGCACAGGTTTTTGCATGAAAAGATATTAATATATTAATCACATGTGCGTGCCTTTTGGTTACATGCACTAAATCTAACAAAGTTAAATTATTTCAGTGGCTCTTTTGGCCTCTTAATGGGGGGGATAGTCTTATTTCTAGCTCTAAAATTTCTTTTGCACAAAATTTCATTTTTAAGAAATGTAGTATCTTTTGATGGAATTATTATTTTAAAATGTTATATAGGTTTTCAATAGGTCAATAACCATGTATAAATGGTTTTTATAAACTTCTCAATTTGGGGACGAGATTTTTTTGTGGTCTAATTTGTGGACTTATTCTTTACTTTGTATGTGTATATATATATAATTTCTTTCTTTGCCACACTGGAGCACAGTGTTTCTATGTAAAGAATTCTTTTCATTCTTTATCCATGAGCACCAGGCTTTGCTCAATTAAAAAAAAATAAGCCGCATTAAGGAGTGAGTCTTTTTTACAATAATGTAAAAATGAACTGTTTACATTTTTTTAAAAGCATTGTAGTTTTTAAAAATTAAGCTGTTTTGTTTTGTGTTGTTGAATTTGAAAGCCTTTGTAAATATCGACATAATGTACCAATGAAATAACATGTGGGGTAAAGGAACCCTGATAATGTTGTTGATGGTTATCATATATTTCTGAAAATTAAATATATCATTAAAGTTGGTTGTCAACATTTGTTAAATGTGATTTATTTTCAGATGTCTTAAGTAAATCAAGGGATGCAAGAATAAACTTTTGTCTTAATAGCTTGATTTTTAGCAAACAGAATACAAGATTTTTTTAAAATTCATCTTTATTCAGAATTTTTCATATGGGGCTCAAGATATGGCTCAGGGGTTAAGCTTCTGCTCCAGAAGTAGAAGGTCCTGAGTTCAGATCCCAAGTGTAACTGTTATTCTTAACTATTGCTGTGAGAGAACACCCAAAGTCAAATAACTTAAGAAAGAAAGGAAGATTTAACTTACAGTTCCAGAGGGGGTCACACCCATCCAAGAGGCTAGTGGGAAAAAGATTTTGTTTTTCTCTCTTCTGTTCCTTTATCTGCTCCACTACTGGCAGGTTCTGATAGGATCTATGGAGATTCTGATGGGATCTGGGCTTGATCTTTGTAGTATCCAGATAATCTCTTCAGGTGGTCCCAGCTGATCTTGCCAGGTGTGGTCTTATCTGCTCTTAGTTAATGCCAGGTGTGTCAAATTGATACCCAGGATTAACTATCGTACTAGGTCACTTAAAAACACCAGGTGGAAATCGTGAGGACTTGTACTTCAAGCCCTGACAGGCAGAGCTTAAGAAATAAAAAGGAGGTAGAAGCAATCCAGGATAATTCCCGAAGTCACCCTTGGTGCTCCACAGGCATACATAGTACCCTCTCATACACACACACACACAAAATAAATTTAAATTTTTTTAAAAATTTTCTTATGCAAACAAAATGTATTTATGTCCATGCCTCCCTTTCTCCTCCCCTCTCCCTTCCTCTCTTACTCCCCTCTCCCTTCACCAATCCAGTCATGTCCCTCCACTTTCATGTCCCTCTGCATGTGTTGACCATAGGTCTCCCTTTGGGGCACCTGTACTAGGAAGGAACCATACCTCTGTGGTAGTAAAAGTGCCCTCTCGGTGGGCAAACTCACAAATGGGGAAACACCCCTTCTCTTGTCCAACACCTGGCCCAAAGATTTTCTCTGAGTGTAGTTGTTTCTCCTGCAATCTTTGCTTGTCCATGGGGAATATCAATATGTTGTCCAATGTGTAGATGTGGTAGAAGTAGATCTTGTTGCAGTGAACTGGATGCAGCAGCCCTATCATGACTGGAATGTCATGACTGGCAGAAGAGCTCCCCAACTTCAGGCTCTCACACTTACTGCCCCCTCTTCTGCTATGTTCCCTCAGCTTTGGGATAAGAGATGTTTTGATTGGGGATCAGCATTCCAAGGTCACTGTTTCTCTACTCTGACCAGTTGTGGTGTTCTCCCTCAGTAATCTTACATTTTGATAGAATGCATCTTGGTTGAGTGTTCATAGCTTTTCTATGATTTTAAATTGCTAAGTAATGATGTATATGCTACATACTTTGAAACTTTTAAAATACCTAATCCTACAGTGAATATTACTGAGTCATCTGTACACATACATTCTTTACTGCATTTTCATCCAGTGTGTAAAAAGTGAGAACCTAGTGAGCCACCATCACATTCTTGTCAATCCTGCATGGGCTTGGAGCATTCTATGCTTTCAGTTAACTGTATTATTTACCTTAGTTTGCCTCTACTGATTCTATTTTGCCAGTACATTCTTCCTTTCTTTGCCCCTCTCCCCTTCCTGTTTCCTATCTTTTCATCTCTTTGCTCCCTTCACTCCCCTATACTCATGCTGACAACATGCATTGTGATATCACTGATGTCTCAAGGTCTGTATGGCTGGCCAGTGCCACTATGTTGATCTTGTTCTCTTCACCACTAAAGCAGCTTGATGTTTGCTAACTTCTTCGTGAGCACTTTGGACCTGCTGTAGTACTGCTTCTTTAAACTGCACATAATCTGGGTGTTGTCATGTGAATACATCTGATACCTGTTAAATAGTTACCTTAACAGCAGACTGAACTAGTTGAGATGCAAACTTAAGCACATGATGCTAACACTTACTATTTAAATGTACTGAAGTTACAAGTCAGAAAGTGAGTTTGCAAAGGTAGCAGTAAGATAGATACAAAGAAGCCAGGCAAGGCAGCACACACCTGTAATTCAAACTGAGGACAAATATCGTAATTTCAAGGCTTGCCTGTGCTTCAAAGCAAGCTCAAGGCCAGCCTGGACAATGTCAAGAGACCCTGTCTCAAAATGAGTCAGGCCAAGTATGTACCATGCTTACCTAGCATGTGCAAAGGCCCTCCATTTAATTCTAATACCATAAAATAAATTTACAAGATGTGTACAAAGAGCAATTGAACAGTATACTTCTCTAAGATGAGTTTTAGGAATTCTCCATAAGTGATGCACTATAGGAAAGATAAGCTTGGATTTGGTCCCCTCCATTTATACTATGATACAGGTTTGGAAAGTTGGCTCAGCAGTCAGAGCATTCACCGTGTGAACATGACAACCTGAGTTCAAACACCCGGAACTCACGTCAAAAGCTGAATGTGATCATGTGTCAGTAAGCATGGTGTCGGGGCTTGCTGACTGCCATCTAAGCTCCAGGCTTACTGAAAGTCCCTGCGTCAAGGGAATAAGATGCAGCGTGACAGGACACCCAATATCCTCTTCTGGCTTCTGTGCGTGCGCCTACACATGAAATCCTGATACCTTCTATCTCCTTGTCTTTAGGATGGAAATAACTAAGACTATAAGATATTTTAAGAAGCATACGTATGTGCCTAGTCAATGGGTATACCTGATAAATGTGCATTTCTTGTCCTTTTTTAATCCCTTCCAGACCAAAACAAAACATTTACACACAGAGAAAGAGAGAGAGACAGAGACAAATACTTGAGATACAAAATTTCATAGGCCATCACCTTTTGGAGATTGGCCTGGGGCTTTTTTACCAACTCAAAACCCTTTTCTTTTAAGTCTCACTTCTTTGTAAAAGAGCATTTTAGTAGTAAAAAAAAAAAAAAAAAAAGAAAAGTAACTGGTGAACAGGAGAAACTAGAGTGCCTAAATCCAGAGAACAAGCTAAAACAGAAAGGGCCAAGTGAAGGAAACAGCAAAGCAGGTAGGAAGATGAGGTTTATTAACCACAGAGTTAGCTCAAAACAAAGGAGGTTAAAGGTTTTTTTTTTCAATAGATACCTGCACAGAAAATACGTTCTCACCGATTTAACAGAGCCAGCATTGAAATTTGGAGGTCAAGGGAAATATGACAATCTCAAATAAATTGCCACCCTAGGGTGGTCCAAACCAATTAAATTTTGTTCATCTACCCTACCTTATGTTATTTTCTTTATTTGGTAATCTGTAACTTTATAGAAAACTGCACAGAATCCTGTCTGGAAAGATGGCTCAGGTTAAAGTCTTTGCCTCACAAATATAAAAAATGCCAGATGGATATAGTGGTGGCCTGCAATTCTGGCCCTGAATAGCAGAGCCTGGGAAACCCCAAAGCAATGCAGTAAGGAGGTGGTAGAGCAATCCAGGATGATTAACAAAGTCACTCTTGGGCCTCCACAGGCACACACACTCAAGTGCCCTCTTGTATACACATGCACATACACATGCAAAAAAAAAAAAAGAAAGAAAATATAGACTCTTCATAGAAATGCTTGCTTAGCATGTGTAAGGTCCCAGATTTAATCTTCATCTTTGGGGGAAAAAAAAGGTAAAAATAGTAAGGCTGGGAATAGGGCTTGGTGGGTAAGAACACAAGCATGAAGACCTGAGTTTGAGTCCCCAGCAACCACATTTTTTTTAAAGTCAGGTATAGGATTGGCAAGTGATAAAAGCCTTTGCTTCCCAACTGTAAGGTCCTGGGTTCAGATCACCACATCCCATGTAATAATGTTGGGCAAGATATGTCAACAAGCCCCCATAGACTAGCGAGGATATAAGGAAAGATGGCTTCAGACAGTAGGATTCTTAGAAGCAAGGGGTTAGAAAAATATAACAAAGTTCCCATATTAGTGGGTGGCCCAAGAAGGGACTTCAAGATATGCCACAAAGTCTCTGAATCCTCACTAGTGTAGAGGACTCAGAGGGAACATCAAGACTCATACAAGCTGATGTTCTGGAGTGGGAGGGAACAGACAGTAAACACCAAGAGAGAAGAAGTGGGAGGAAAGGAGGAAGAGAGAGGGATGGAAGGAGAGTGAGATGGGGGCACAGAAGGAGGAAAGGAGAGAGAAGGGGAAGGGGGCAAAGATACCTACCCATTCAGCATGTATAACTAGGTAAAAATAATAATAAAAAAAATCAGGCAAGTGTGGCCTCCTGTCTGTAATTCTAGCCCTGGAAGGTAGAGCCTGGGAATCCCCAGAGCAAGGTGTCTGGCCAGTCTTATCCTAATGATGTTCTCTGAGTTTAATTAGAGACCCAGGCCCAACAACAGTAAGGTGGAAGAGCAATACAGGATGATTCCCCAAAGCACTTTCACAGGCACACACACTCAGGTGTACTCATGTATATGTGCTGGGGCGATTCCCCCAGGCACACACTGTGACGACTTCAGGCCATCAGGGCGGAGAAAGGCGAATATGCTGCAAGCCCTTTACCCCACCCAAATCCAGGGGCCTCCGGACACAGCAGAGAGTCTGTCAAAGCGACGCTCCATCACTCACTCATTCATTCACTCAGTTACACAGCTCCTGGCTGTAACGACGAAGATAAGTAAAGCCTGACTGCCCGCACCTCCGCCTCTGCCCTCCAGAGACTCAGCCACGGACGGGGAGTTTGTCAAAGCAAGATCTCAGTTTATTGGGGGTAACAAATCAGCTTATATACACAAAGAATCCAAGCGCGTGAAACAGGCAGGCAATTACCTTAATAGCCAGTACAGCACATACTCTGCATAGGTCAGACTAAACATATATCTATGTTGGCTCCTATAAGCCAATTAGGACTCTCTGTAATGTGATCAGGGTTACACCTAGGACACTAGCTCCCAGCGCCATCTTTGGTCCCATGTGCTAAGCCATGCCCTGCTCACTCCCTCCCAGACGGTTATCCCTGGGCAGGCCCAACATATATGCACCCACCCACATGCAAACACATACATGGAAGAAAGAAAAGCCAAGTATGGCCACATGAACATCTATACCCAGCACTGTAAGGAGTGAACCTAGCTCTAGGTTCAGGGAGAAACCCTGGCTGAAAAAGGAATAAAGTGAAGACTGATGATAGAGAACCAGACACCCAGCATCCTCCTCTGGCCTCTCCATGTGGGCAGACAACTGTATATACATGCATGTCTGCCACACATAGGCACAAATAATAATACGCAAAGCTCTCACATACTCCTTCCCTAATGCTACTTTCTTAAATTATCAGAGTACATTCATAAAAAGTAAGAAAACAACAAAAAGGGCCAAGTTTCAGAAGTGAAAGAAGCAGCAGTTAGAAGGATGAGGTTTATTAACTACAGAGTTGACTCAAAACAGAAGGTAAAGTTTTTCAGGAAGTCAGATAGTTTTCACCAGGTTAAGAAGAAGGGCCAAAGACCAGTATTATGCAAATGTCAGACTTTATGTAGGTTATTCCAGTTTTTCTACTGAAACTGTGTGTTCTAAGATCCAAGCTGAGATACCACATCACATTTGGGCATATTATGCTTTTAAATTTTATTTTCAAATAGTATTCAGAGAAATTGGAAATAAAACCTGTGTCCCCCACATCAATTTCCCCCATTGTGAGACTTACATTGGTAGGGTGCATTTTCCACAATAAAAAACGAACAAAAACATATTACTATTAAATAAGTTCCACAGTGTCATGGTTTGAAGTGTGTCCCGCGCAGTCTCATGTGTTTGGCAAGGTCATGGCACCTTGAGAGGTGGAGCCTTGCTGGAGGAAGGCAGTCACAAGGGGTGGGCCTTGAGGTGGATTAGTCCCACCCTACGTCCAGGAGAAGTCTGCCTTTGCAGCAAGCAGTCTGCAGCTCTCAGCCTCCAAGATGACTGCAGTGATCTAACCTCTTACAGCTTTGGCCAGCCAGCCATGCCACCTCTGTTATGAGAAACTGTGCCTCCCCTCTGGAACCGTAAGCTGAATAAATCTCCCTTTTTCCTAAACAGCAACAGTTTAGAGTAACTGTTACATACAGTTTATTTGTATTTCACTAATTTGTGATTAACGGTCTATTTCTGTTCTCAGATCCTTCCAGTATGTAACATATTTGGTCCTAAAAAATCCTTAGGCTTCATTTAATCCTAATAGTTTATCCCTATCCAACTTTTGATTACTTTGATAGCTTTGAGGAGTTCTAATCAAGTATTTTGTCACATGCCCCTTGATTTGGATTTGTCTGGTGTTTTTCAGTTGGGGCTATGGACTTTGAAGAGTAAGAGACCGAGGAAATTCTTATATCACATCGAGAGTACATATGAACAACATAGCTTATCACCTATAGGTCAGAGGAATAGAAGGTAGGGGAGGAACATTGTAGCAGATGAGGGTGCTTTAATTCTGTTAGGATGGATACCTAGCAGAAAGGGAACCAATCAATAGAGATGAATTGGCCTGATCTGCTGATAACCCTAACAAATTTTAAGTATGAATTTTTCAGTATAATGAAGGTAATGTCTGATACCTTATAAACAAAGTGCTTGGGACTGGGGAAATGACTCAGCCAAGCCTTTGCCTCACAAGCAAAGATTCTGAGTTCAGATTCCAAAACTTACATAAAAATGCCTTGGAAAATGACAGCAGCCTTTACTTCTGGCCTTGGAAAGTGGAGCCCAAGAAACCCCAGAGCAAAGCAATGGGGAAGTAGAGCAATCCAAGATGATTTCCTGTGTCACTCTTGGGTCTCCACAGGCGTGCATACACCCACATACACATGCAAAAAAAAAGTATTTACTTAATAAAACACTAAAACTAGAATTGAATCTATTTTCTAAACCCATTGGACATCGGTAATAATCAATCATTAAAATTATGGCCAACTGGAACTATATTAGACATACTAGGAATTGAAAAAAATATGGCCAAGATTGGGGCTATGGCACATGCTATACTCAACTGCTCAGGAGGTTGAGACAGGACAGGAGTATCATGAGATTGGAGCCAGCCTGTGCAACATAGCAAGATTCTATCTTGAGAGAAAAAAAAAATGTGGTCTTAAGAGGACTTAGGATCTTGTTAAATCAAAATTCTTAATCAGAACAGTCTTCCTCAAGCTGTTAGATAAGGGGGAAAAAAAGAAGTGAGGGCTGGAGAGATATCTCAGGGGTTAAGACTCTGCCTCAAAAGCAGAATATCCTAAGTTCGAATCCCAGTTCCCTCATAAAAATGCCAGGCGACCTGCACTTCCGACCCTGGTGGGTGGAGGCTGGGAAATCCCATAACAAAGCAAGAATGAGGTAGAAGCAATCCACGATGATTCCTGAAGTCACCCTAGGTCCTCCACAGGGACACACAGTGCCCTCTGACACAGACACAGACACACACACACACACACACACACACACACACACACGCACACACAATAAATAAATGAAAGAGAAAGAGAGAGAGAGAGGAAAAAGGAAATGGAGGACGCACATTTGGTCTTAATGAAATCCTAGATAGGACAAAAGCAAGAGTGGTAAAAGCAGATGGTGGGGGCTCTGGGAGCAGAGTGCGTGCAGACTGAGGATAGAAGTAACAACAGCTGGGACACACTCATACCAGTGGAAGTGGAAAGTGTTGAAAACTCCTAAAACCCACTGGGAGTTAAAAGTTGAAATAAAGAAGAGAATCATCTCACATGATTATTGACTTTGTATGTGTTGACTTCACTCATGAAGTATATCTGAAAGTCAATCATATGGCCTTCTAAGTATGAGGTACTCCACAAAAGTCCATTCTAATGGGAACCTGCTGTTAGGCATAAGGTAATGCATAAAAGTTTAGAAAAACTGGACTGGAAAGGTGGCTCAGGGGTTAAGCCTCCGCCTTGCAGGCAGAAGGTCCTGAGTTCAGATCCCAGATCCCACGTATAGACGCCAGGCGGAAGCGGGGGCGGCCTGCGCTTCTGGTCCTGGTAGGGCGGAGCCTGTGAATCCCGGGGCAGAAGGAGGTGGAGGTGTCCATGGTGGTTCGCGAATTCGTCCGTGGTTTTACACATACACAGACACACACACAGACACACGCACGCGCACATACACACACGCACAGTTGAATAAATAATAATAAAAATTTAAAAAAAAGTTTAGAAAAACTAAGATTGGAAAGCATCTGAAACATTACTGGCCCAGTTCTTGCCTGGACATGAGCATTCTCTAAATCATTGTAAATCATTACAGAGTTCAGTCAGCTACCCTTTCATGCCTCTCCATTGAGGAAAGGATTTATTTTAAACCTAAGAATATAAACAATCACAAGATAGCATTTTGCTGGTGTGCACTGATGCCAAGAACAGAACATTTTGTCTTTTCTGTTTTCAACATCCTCTCATTCTAATGAGGACTTCTGAGATTATCCTCTGTCTGCATCACCCTCCCTAGAAGCCTGGGAGGAGAAGCCTAGTTAAACAGATTTCTGGAACATAGTGAATCACAGTCTCTGAAGGATAGAAGTAGGAACATTTCCAATTGGTTTCTAGGGAATTGTTTTTCTATCTCAAATTGAAGGATCTCTGAATTAGGAATAGAAACTCAAACAGCTAACTCATTTGTGCAAAGGCCAAGAGACAGTTGGGTCATCAATGTCCCAAGGCCTATGACTAGTCAACTGTGTGCTGGTAAATGGCTGTAATCCTGAGATCTCAATAAAAAAAGATTTTTAATTTGTTACATTTCCCAGTTCCCATATTGTAAATTCTCCCAGTATGTCCACTTTCAAAGCAACAGTGTGACATTACCTAACATGGTGCACAGGAACATGGTATTAATATATTATTTCTATTCAACATATATGTAATAGTATGGCATAATAAAATAAGTGATGATTATTATCTTTATATTTTGTTGCTATGTGAGATTTAACTATGGTTGTATTTATCAAATGGATTGCAAGTTTTAACAGCTTGCAGAAGCCAAATGCTAGGACACCACAACTTAAAATTATTTTGAGAACTACACAACGCTCCTTTGGTCCGTGAACTAATCATCCTACATGAGCAGTCACACAGAACCTGCCATCTGCCAGGTGAGAAAATAAAAAGCTGTGGGAATGGTGACAGAAGGCATTATACAGAGATGGATTCAGCCGGTAAGCAACATGAAAGAGAAATATTAGTGTGACATAGAACCAAATGTAGCCTCATTCAAAAGCCTGTGCACAGATCCAGAGCTAAGAAAAATTGACTCCAGGCTGTTGGAGTTGAGTGAATGCATTCACCCCAAGGCAAATTGGCCTCTGCGTTTTATATTCTAGTTCAGGCTTTCATAGCAGGGACAACTTGAATCAGATAGAGGGAGAGGAAGAGAAATGCCTTGAAGAGCGTCTGACTCCAGAGCTTTGGAATCAACATGACTGGGAGCAGGATGTGGAGTTTTTACAGTTTCAGCCTTACCAAGCAAACATGGTTAGCATGAAAATTCAAGAACCCCTGCTCTGGAACATCTATCTATAAAATAAGCACATACTCATTCTTCTGAGGATGCATGGCATTTGCAGAAATTGATAGTTCTAAAGGAATCAATTTCCACCACACTCTCTTTCACTATCTCAGATTTCCCCAAATCTATCTGCGGGAAACACCAGACAGTGTGTTTTGGGGCCCCTCTTTTCCTGATGGCCTGTCTCACTTGACAAAAGAAAATCATAATTTTCAACCTTCCCAAAACTCATTATGGGCATGGCTGCAGAATTTAAAATCTTTCCAGAGAGCCAAGTAGAGGGAATTGAAAATCTCAATGTTGTCGATCCTGAAGTCAGTGACTCCAGCCAACCAAAGTGGCTCATACAGTGTTTGCATCAGCACTGAAAGACCTATCTCCTAGCGGATCATTAAAAACCTTGATAACAGCATTATTATATAAGAATTCAAAGATATCGAACTAGAAAGATAGCTCAGGGATTAAACCTCTGTCCGAGTTCAGAAACTGGAACCCATGTAAAAATGTCAGGTGCAAATAGCGTTGGCCTATATTTCTGGTCTTGAAAGGTGGAGCCTAGAAAACTCCAGAGCAAAAACAAAGAGAAGGTAGAACAATCTAGGGTGATTCCTGAAGTCCCTCTTGGGCCTCCACACATATACACAATGCCTTCTGATACACATGGATGTGTGTGTGTGCATACACATACGCACGTGCACACACACATACACACACAAAAGTGAAAAAAAGGCCTAAAAATTTTTTTTCATTTTCATCTACTTAAATTTGTAAATATGGTCCTCCGTGTATTTACTTCTTCTTCTTCTTCTTCTTCTTCTTCTTTTTTTTTTTTTAGAAGAGGAATGCTTTATTTGGCTCATGGTTTCAGAAGTTTCGGTCCATCATAGTGCAGATGGCATGGTGGAGCATCTCTGCACATGGTGACAGGCATGGGAGGCAACAGTCCTTCACGACGCAGCCAGACAAGAAACCAGGAGCCAGGAGCCACCTTTCATGAGCTAGACTCTGCCTCCTCAAAGTTTCACAGCCTTCCCAGTAGCACTACCAACTGAGAACAAGTACTAAAAATATGAAGCTCTAGGAAGCACTTCAGACTTAAACCCTAACAAACTCTTTTCTTGAGAGGGTCAAGTGAATCTCTAGCTCTAGTCTACCCAAAAATCAAAATCCACACATTAAGCATGGAAAACAGTCAAACTTTTAGTGCATGTATTACATATGTACATATGTTGTGCCCACACGTGGATATAAACATATAGGGGAGGGTGTGAATTCATATACACACAAGCGTGAACACACACATGCATATACATGGGCACATGCATATACACAGAGGTTCACACATCATTTATACTCATGGCTGAGCCTAGAAAACTCTATGGAACTCTCGTACAGCAAAGGCCTCCTTTGCTATATAGTTAGCTGTGTGACGGGCATGTGATGGCTTCAGTCTATTTACCCAGAGATTTCCCATTAATCAGCACCACTGAAAATAATTACAATGTCTTTTAAATAAGTGCTAAATATACCAAAGCTAACTAAGGGTGGAATTAAATCCAATTCTGGCTTCCTCTCCTTTGGTTTGCAAAGAGTGGTTTCAACCAGTGTCCCACACCCTGGAAGCTCTCATTTGGCCAGAAAGCCATTAGACGACAGCCATCAGCTAATGAAGCAGGAAGTGTTTGGAAGCACCTTGAACTACTTCATCAGATCCAAGTTAAAATAAGGCAAATTAGTAGTAAAATCAAATTGGTTTAAACTGTGAAGTGAGTGTGAAAACTATTCCCCTGAAAAGTAGTATTAGGTCAAATTGCTGCACTGGGACCCAAGGAGATGATCTCAACTTGCAAGAGAAAAATGTTGCTTTCAAAGTCATGGAATCAACCTAAATGTCCAACAGTTGACGAGTGGATAAGGAAACTGTGGTACATCTATACAATGGAGTACTACTCAGCCATCAAAAATGATGAATTACTGGAATTTGCTGGGAAATGGATGTCATTAGAAAGAATTATATTAAGTGAAGTATCTCAAACCCAGAAAATTAAGCGCCGTATGTACTCCCTAATAGGTGGCTCCTAGTACCAAACTCACCCAGCCCACATTGAGACACTCAAAGTAAACCTACGTAACACAGTAATTGCAAGGATTATGAACAAGAGAGATGGGTTAGGAGGGCCACACCAGAAACAAGGAGAGAGGGGACCATGTTACAGCAGAGAAAATAGGCCTCCATCAAGGTCTGCAAGTAAGTAATGAGAAACCTGGTTAAGTTCACAGACGTTCTTTCCTGATCTCACCAGAAGGGGAGGGCATATAGTCTAGCAGATAAAAAGTAATCATTTTGCAAATGGGTGATGGACCCCTCCCTCAGTGAGGTTTCCTACTCTTAATACATCTACCCTTGAATGTGCTATTACAACAAGACTCCAGTTTAACAGCTTTTTGTCTCTGGCCAGGGGGTGACATACAGTGCCCAGCAGAATGGAGTGAAGGGAATTGCAGGAGCAGCAAAACTGCAAAAGAAAATCAACAAACCACAATCCAGAACTTCAGAGACTCTATATCAATCACATAGAACTAGGACAGCCTAATCTCTCCCCATCCTGGAACTCAGGGACATTTGCGGAAGAGGGGGCGGTAAGATTGTAAGAGCAAAAGGATGGGAGGAGCAACGATTTGCAAGATTCTCAACAATAGTTGGGGCCAAAGCAATCATAATGGGACTTTGCATGCCCTGCGCAATGTCCAGCGCACTGTTGCCCTCATAAAGTCTAGCATCTGTTAAGGGCACCGAGATCCCTGGAGGCAAGGGATTGACAGCCATAGTAGTGATCTTATGCTTAAGGGGAACAAGAGAAAGGGCTTATGGAAATGCCACTGGGTCCTTATATGTCATCGGAGAGGAGGACACAGTGGAGAGTTAGGCGTACACAATAAAGGACTCTCTGGGAATTGGGGGGGAGGCACTGGGGGAAGGGGAGGGGGAGGAGGGGGGAGGGAGGGAACTGGTAAAAAATTTTAAAATGTATAATTAAATTTTTAATAAAAAAAATGTTGCTTTCACTGAATTTCATTCTTAAGAATGCTGTGTATCCTAACTATTCTGAAAATTCAAAGACCTTATTCATGGAGGAGAAAAAGTACCCAGACAGATAGTGTATATAATATACATGCCCCCCCCTATAGAAGAGCAATGTTAATTTCTAACTAGAATATTTGGGGGAATAAGGTAGGGATGGGGTGGTTACTTATTATGCAAGAATAAGTGGTTTAAACCAGGGTGTCCTTAACTGTCTGACAACTCCGTGTATTTACTTCTAAAGAAAAAAAAATCAGGAATGAAGCTAACATTCAGTCCTGTCTCCTAGCAGTAAGAAGCACTGATTCATAGAAACATGAATCTATTTCAAATGGCCCAAATGTGGGGCCCATGGAGATGTCTACATGGGTAGCAGCACTTGATCTGCGAGTATGAGGAACTGAATTCAAATCCCCAGTACCCACATTAAATAAAAAGAAAACCTGTGTGTGTGGTTACAAGCACAGCCCAACCCAGGAGTGGGGGCAGAAAGGAAGATTTCTAGGCTGTGGTGACTTCCAGCATAGCTCCAGGTTCAATGACATCACTAGGCTGTGGTGACTTCCAGCATAGCTCCAGGTTCAATGACATCACTAGGCTGTGGTGACTTCCAGCATAGCTCCAGGTTCAATGACATCACTAGGCCTGAGGTGATTTCCAGCATAGCTCCAGGTTCTATGACATCACTAGGCTGAGGTGATTTCCAGCATAGCTCCAGGTTCTATGACATGAGGTGACAGAGTAGGACACTTGGCATCTTCCTCTGGAACTCCATTCACATAATATATACACCTGGACACACACACACACACACACACACACACACACACACACACACAGAGGCCTGTATACTTCGCTTGAAGCTAAATTTCCAATAAGAAGGTATTTTTCATTCTCAATAATTCTGGATTACAATCGTTAGCATTTATGTGGATAGCATAATGTCATAATTTATAAAGCTAATTCAATACAGCAGAAAATTTTAGAGCATAATAATCACAGGAAAACAAAAGTCATTTCAGGTTTAGCATATGATTTTGCATATTTACTTCAACAAATGTGACAAGATGATCAATATAAACACCTTAAAGAAGGCAAATATAAGTGCATTAGGATGGATCTCTGTCAGAGAACAGGAATGGGTCTGGAAGTTCAAGAAAAGTGAATTATGAGCATTTTTCAACTGTTGAAAAAGTGCTTGTCTGTGGTTTTGAAAGGAATAATGGTAATAGTCAAAGTATTATAGTATCTTATAGTAATATGAAGTCTGTCTCAATAAAACTGTTATTTAAAAAGTAGAACAAGGCTGGAGAGATGGCTCAGGAGTTAAACCTCTTCTTCACAAGCAGAAGTCCTGAGTTCAGATACTGGATCCCACGTAAAAATGTCAAGAGTAAATGGCAGTGGCCTGTACTTCTGATCCTGGAAGGCAGATCCTGGAAAACTCCAGAACAAAGCAAAAAGGTGGTAGAGCAATCCAGGTGATTCTCAAAGTCACCCTTGGGCCTTGACGCAGTCAGCCTGCATGGTTGCTGATAAATGACCATCAAATGGCTTCAGGGAACAAGGGGTTTATTTTCTTATGATAGTCCAGTTACAATCTGTCCAGCTTGATGGGAGAGGATGCACCAACACCAGGGCCAAGGGAACTGGCTACACTATCTCTACATAAATGGTTGAGAGAGGCACGATCCTTACTTGCCAGACCAGCATGTCTGGCCAAGTATACACAATGATGCAACTTCCTCAACCAGCTCTCTGTATTGTATTCATCTGTTCAGGGCCTAGTCCCACCCACCATGGGCTGGATCTGCCCCATCAACTAGACATCTCCTTTAGGTTCATTACTAATTCTCTACAAATGTGCCCAGAGCTCAAACCCTCAACTGTCAAGTTGACACCTGTGCCTAACTATGACAGGCCTCCACAGACGAAAGGAAAGAAGAAAAGAAAGAAAGAAAGTAAAAGAACAGAAAGAAGAAAGACAAGAAGAAAGTAAAGAAAGAAAGAAAGAAAGAAAGAAAGAAAAGAAGAAAAGAAGAAAGAAAGAAAGAAAGAAAGAAAGAAAGAAGAAAGAAAGGAAGAAAGAAAGGAAGAAAGAAAGGAAGGAATAAAAGAGAACAAAAGACAGAGAGAAAAAGAAGGAAGGAGCTATAGAGATGGCTCAGGTGTTAAAACTGCCTTGCCAGCAGAGTTCAAATCCCAAGTCCCACATAAAAGCACCAAGAGGAACCAGCAGCTACATGCACTTTCGGGTGGAGCCTGGGAAATTCCAGAGTGAATCAAAAAGGAGGTAGAAGTTAATCCAGGATGTTCCTGAAGTCACACTTGATCCTCCACAAGGGACATAGTGCTTCTTATACACATATACACAGAAAAAAAGAAGGAAAGAAAGAGAAAAAGGAGAGAGGAGGAGGGGGAAGAAGGAGGACGGAGGGAAAGAAGGAAGGAAGGAAGGAAGGAAGGAAGGAAGGAAGGAAGGAAGGAAGGAAGGAAGGAAGGAAGGAAGGGAGGGAGGGAGGGAGGGAGGGAGGGAGGGGAAGAGAAAGGAAGAAGAAGAAAGACAAGAATTAGTTGAGAAGCCCATTTGAAGAGCACAGTGGGCGGGATACCGGATGAGAAGCGGGAAGTCACCATTGGTGCTCACTGGCATACTAGTTACCTCTGTCAACACACACACACCAAAAAAAATTTGTTTAAATATTTTTTAAAAAATTTGTATGCAAACAAAATGTATTATGTCCATGCTCTCCGCCCTTCTCCCTTCCCCTACCTCCTCTACTCTCCCCTCTCCCTGCACCAATCCAGCATTGTCCTCCACTGGTCCATGTCCCTCTGCATGTGTTGACATAGGGTCTCCCTTTGGGCAACTTGTACAGAAGGACCCATACCTCTGTGGTAGAAAAGTGCCCTCCTCGGTGGGCAAACACAAATGGGGAAAACACCTGCTCTTTCGCTTGGGCCAACACTCTGGCAAAGTTCTCAGTTAGTTGTTTCTCCTGCAATCTTTGCTGTGTCCATGGGGAATATCATATGTTGTCCAATGGTAATTGTGGTAGATAGATCTTGTTGCAGGAACTGGATTGCAGGCAGCCCATCATGACTGGATGTCATAAGTACTGGCGAAGAGCTCCCCAAACTTCAGGCTCGCACACTTACTGGCCCCCCTCTCTGCTATGTTCCCTCAGCTTGCGATAAAGAGATGTTTGATTGGGATCAGCATTCCAAGGGTCCTGTTTCTCGACGTCTGACCAGTTTGTGTGTTCTCCTCAGTAATCTTACATTTGATAGAATGCCTCTGGTTGATGTTCATAGCTTTTCTAGATTTTTAAATGCTAAGTAATGATGATATGGCTACATGACTTGAAACTTTTGAAACATACACTAATCCTACAGTGATATTACTGAGTCATCTGTACAATACATCTTTACTGCCTTTTTCATCCAGGTGTGTAAAGTGAGAACCTAGTGACCCCAATCACATTCTTGTCAATCCTGCATGGGTTGCGAGCATTTCTATGCTTGTCAGTTAACGTATTATTTACCTAGTTTTGCTCTACTGATTCTATTTGCCAGTACATTCTTCCTTTCTTGCCCTCTCCCCTCCTGTTTCCTATCTTTACATCTCTTTGCTCCCTTCAACTCCCCTATACTCCATGCTGAGCAAACATGCATTGTGATATGCCACTGAATGTCTCAAGGTCGTTATGGCTGGCAGTGCCACTATTTGATCTTGTTTCTCTTCACACATCAAAGCAGTTGATGTGTGCTAACTTCTTCGTGAGACTTTGGACGACCTGTATTACTGCTATCTTTAAATTCGCAGCATAATCCTGGTGTTGTCATGTGACTGACACTGAACGTTAAATAGTTACCTTGAACAGCAGACTGAACTAGTTTGAGATGCAAACTTTAAGCAATGATGCAACACTTACTATTTAAATGTACTGAAGTTGACAAGTCAGAACGTTGGTTTGCAAAGGTAGCCAGTAAGATAGATACAAAGAACCAGCAAGGCAGCCACACAACCGGTAATTCATTAAACTCGAGAACAATATCGTAATTTCAGGGCTTGCCTGTGCTTCAAAGCAAGTCAAGGCCAGCCTCGACATGTCAAGCGACCCGTCTCAAAATGAGTCAGGCCAAGTATGTACCATGCTTACTACCTAGCATGTGCAAAGGCCCTCCATTAAATTCTAATACATAAAATAAATTTACAAGAGTGTTACAAAGAGCATTGTGAAAACAGTATACTTCTCTAAGTATGAGTTTAGGAATTCTCCATAATTGATGCCACTATAGGAAAGAAGCTTGATTGTGGTCTCCCTCATTTTACTATGATACAGTTTGGAAAGTTGGCTCAGCATCAGAGCATCACCGTGTGAACATGACACCTGAGTTCAAACCCCGGAACTCGACGTCAAAAGCTGAATGTGATCAGTTGTCAGTAAGTGTGTGTCGGGGCTGTGATGACTGCCATCTAAGCTCCAGGCTTACTGAAGTCCCTGCGTCAAGGGATAGATGCAGCGTGACAGGACACCCAATGATCCTCTTCTGGCTTCTGTGCGTGCGCCTACACATGAATCCTGATACCTTCTATCTTCCTTGTTTTAGATGGAAATAACTAAGACTATAAGATATGTTTAAGAAGAAGCATACGTATGTGCCTAGTCAATGGGTTATACCTGATAAATGTGCAGTTCGTTGTCCTTTTTAATCCCTTCAGACCAAAACAAAACATATACACACCGAGAAAGAGAGAGAGACGAGACAATACTTGAGATACAAAATTTAATAGGCCATCCCTTTTGGAGATTGGCCTGGGGGCTTTTTACCAACTCAAAACCTTTTTTTAAGTCTCACTGTCTTTGTAAAGAGCTTTTATAGTAAAAAAAAAAAAAAAAAAAGAAAAGTAACTGGTGACAGAGAAACTAGGTGCCTAAATCCAGAGAAACAAGCTAAACAGAAAGGGCCAAGTGAAGGAAACAGCAAAGCAGGTAGAAGATGAGGTTTTTAACCACAGAGTAGCTCAAAACAAAGGAGGTTAAAGGTTTTTTTTTTCAATAGATACCTGCACAGAAAATACGTTCTCACCGATTTAACAGAGCCAGCATTGAATTGGAGGTCAAGGGAAATATGACAATCTCAATAAATTGCCACCCATAGGGTGTGTCCAAACCATTAAATTTTGTTCATCTTACCCCTACCTTATGTTATTTTCTTTATTGGTAATCTGTAACTTATAGAAAACTGCACAGACCACTGTTGGAAAGATGGCTCAGGTTCGAAAGTCTTGGCCTCACAAATGATAAAAAAGCCAGAGTATATAGTGGTGGCCTGCAATTCTGGCCCGAATAGCAGAGCTGGGAACCCCAAGCAATGCAGTAAGGAGGGTGGTAGAGCAATCCAGGATGATTAACAAAGTCACTCTCTTGGGCCCCACAGGCACACACACTCAAGTGCCCTCTTTATAACACATCATACACATGCAAAAAAAAAAAAGAAAGAAATATAGAATCTTCATAGAAATGCTTGCTTAGCATGTGTAAGGTCCCAGTTTAATCTTCATCTTTGGGGGAAAAAAAGGGTAAAAATAGTAAGGCTGGGAATAGGCTTGGTGGGTAAGAACCACAAGCATGAAGACCTGAGTTGAGTCCCCACAGCAAACCACATTTTTTTAAAGTCAGGTATAGGATTGGCAAGTGATAAAGCCTTGCTTCCCAACTGTAAGGTCCTGGGTTTCAGATCACCACATCCCATGTAATAATGTTGGGGCAAGATATTCAACAAGCCCCCATAGGACTACGAGGATATAAGGAAAGTGGCTTCAGACAGTAGGATTCTTAGAGCAAGGGGTTAGAAAATATAACAAGTTCCCATATTAGGGGTGGCCCAAGAAGGGACTGCAAGATGCCACAAAGTCTCTGAATCCTCACTAGTGTAGATGACTCAGAGGGAACACAAGACTCATACAGTGATGTTCTGGAGGGGAGGAACAGACAGTAAACACCAAGAGGAAGAATGTGGGAGGAAAGGAGGAAGAGAGAGGGATGGAAGGAGGTGAGATGGGGGCACAGAGGAGGAAAGGAAGAGAGAAGGGGAAGGGGGCAAAGATACCTACCCATTCAGCATGTATAACTAGGTAAAAAAATAATAAAAAAATCAGGCAAGTGTGGCCTCCTGTCGTATTCTAGCCCTGGAAGGTAGAGCGGCGGGAATCCCAGAGCAGGTGTCTGGCCAGTTTATCCTAATGATGTTCTCTGAGTTTAATTAGAGACCCAGCCCAACAACATAGGTGGAAGAAGCAATACAGGATGATCCCCAAAGCACTTTCACAGGCACACACACTCAGGTGACTCATGTATATGTGTGCTGGGGGATTTCCCCCAGGCACACACGTGACGACTTCAGGCCATCAGGGCGGGAGAAAGGCGAATATTGCTGCAAGCCCTTTACCCCACCCAAATCCGGGCCCTCCGGACACAGCA
Source organism: Typhlomys cinereus (assembly GCA_023101885.1). Lineage (NCBI taxonomy): Eukaryota > Metazoa > Chordata > Mammalia > Rodentia > Platacanthomyidae > Typhlomys > Typhlomys cinereus. The sequence continues at coordinate 413,357 of JALPQD010000666.1, forward strand.
GAGAGTGTGTCAAAGACGCGCTCCATCACTCACTCATTCATTCACTCAGTTACACAGCTCCTGGCTGTAACGACGAAGAGAAGTAAAGCCTGACTGCCCGCACCTCCGCCTCTGCCCTCCAGAGACTCAGCCACGGAGGGGAGTTTGTCAAAGCAAGATCTCAGTTTATTGGGGGTAACAATCAGCTTATATACACAAAGAATCCAAGCGCTGAGTGAAAACAGGCAGCAATTACCTTAATAGCGTACAGCACATACTCTGCATAGGTCAGACTAAACATATATATGTGGCTCCTATAAGCCATTAAGGACTCTCTGTAATGTGGATCAGGTTACACCTAGGACACTAGCTCCCAGCGCCCATCTTTGGTCCATGTGCTAAGCCATGCCCTGCGTCACTCCCTCCCAGACGGTTATCCCTGGCAGGCCCAACATATATGCACCCACCCACTGCAAACACATACATGGAAGAAAGAAAAGCAAGTATGGCCACATGAACATCTATACCCAGCACTGTAAGGAGGAACCTAGCTCTAGTTCAGGGAAGAAACACTGGCTGAAAAAGGAATAAAGTGAAGACTGGATAGAGAACCAGACACCCGCATCCTCCTCTGGCTCTCCATGTGGGCGACAACTGTATATACATGCATGTCTGCCACACATAGGCACAAATAATAAGACGCAAAGCTCTCACATACTCCTTCCCTAATGCTACTTTCTTAAATTATCAGAGTTACATCATTAAAAAGTAGAAAACAACAAAAAGGGCAAGTTTCAGAAGTGAAAGAAGCAGCAGTTAGAAGGATGAGGTTTATTAACTACAGAGTTGACTTAAAACAGAAGGTAAAGTTTTTCAGGAAGTCAGATGTTTTTCACCAGGTTAAGAAGAAGGGCCAAAGACCAGTATTGATGCAAATGTCAGACGTTATGTAGGTTATTCCAGTTTTCTACTGAAAACTGTGTGTTCTAAGCATCCAAGCTGAGATACCACATCACATTTGGGCAATTAAATGCTTTAAATTTTATTTTCAAATAGTATTCAGAGAAATTGAAATAAAACCTGTGGTCCCCACATCATCATTTTCCCCCATTGTGAGACTACTTGGTAGGGGCATTTTCCACAAAAAAACGAACAAAAAACATTACTATTAAATAAGTTCCACAGTGTCAGTGGTTAAGTGTGTTCCCGCGCAGTCTCATGTGTTTGGCAAGGTCATGGCACCTGAGAGGTGGAGCCTTGCTGGAGGGAAGGCAGTCACAAGGGGTGGGCCTTGAGGTGGATTAGTCCCACCCTACGTCCAGGAGAAGTCTGCCTTTGCAGCAAGCAGTCTGCAGCCTCAGCCTCCAAGATGCTGCAGTGTATTTAACCTCTTACAGCTTTGGCCAGCCAGCCATGCCACCTCGTTATGAGAACTGGCCTCCCCTGGAACCGTAAGCTGAATAAATCTCCCTTTTTCCTAAACAGCAACAGTTTAGAGTAACTGTTACATACAGTTTTTTGTATTCACTAATTTGTGATTAACGGTCTATTTCTGTTCTCAGATCCTTCCAGTATGTAACATATTTGGTCCTAAAAAATCCTTAGGCTTCATTAATCCTAATAGTTATCCCTATCCAACTTTGATTGTTACTTTGATAGCTTTTGAGGAGTTCTAATCAAGTATTTTGTGTCACATGCCCCCTTGATTTGGATTTGTCTGGGGTTTTTCAGTTGGGGCTATGGACTTTTGAAGAGTAAGAGACCGAGGAATTCTTATATCACATCGAGATACATATGAACAAAAGAGCTTATCACCTATAGCAGAGGAATAGAAGGTAGGGAGGAACATTGTAGCAGATGAGGGTGCTTTAATTCTGTTAGGTGGTACCTAGCAGAAAGGGAACCATCAATAGAGATGATTGGGCCTGATCTGCTGATACCCTAACAAATTTAAGTATGAATTTTCAGTATAATGAAGGTTATGTCTGATACCTTATAAACAAAGTGCTTGGGACTGGGAATGACTCAGCCAAGCCTTTGCCTCACAAGCAAAGTTCATGCAGTTCAGATTCCAAAACTTACATAAAAATGACTTGGAAATGACAGCAGCCTTTACTCTGGCCTTGGAAAGTGGAGCCCAGAAACCCCAGAGCAACAATGGGGAAGTAGAGCAATCCAAGATGATTTCCGTGTCAACTCTTGGGTCTCCACAGGCGTGCATACACCCACATACACATGCAAAAAAAAAGTATTTACTTAAAACACTAAAACTGATTGAAGTATTTTTCTAAACCCATTGGAGCATGGTAATAATCAATCATTAAATTATGGCCAACTGAACATATTAGACATACTAGGAATTGAAAAAAATATGGCCAAGTATGGGGCTATGGCACATGCTTACTCAACTGCTCAGGAGGTGAGACAGGACAGGAGTATCATGAGATTGGAGCCAGCCTGTGCAACATAGCAAGATTCTATTTGAGAGAAAAAAAAAATGTGGTTTAAGAGGACGTTAGGATCTTGTTAAATCAAAATTCTTAATCAGAACAGTCTTCCTCAAGCTGTTAGATAAGGGGGAAAAAAGAAGTGAGGGCTGGAGAGATATCTCAGGGGTTAAGACTCTGCCTCAAAAGCAGAATATCCTAAGTTCGAATCCCAGTTCCCTCATAAAAATGCAAGGCGACCTGCACTTCCGACCCTGGGGGTGAGGCTGGGAAATCCCATAACAAAGCAAGAATGAGGTAGAAGCAATCACGATGATTCCTGAAGTCACCCTAGGTCCTCCACAGGGACACACAGTGCCCTCTGACACAGACACAGAACACAACCACAACACCACCACACACACACACACGCACACACAATAAAAATGAAAGAGAAAAGAGAGAGGAGGAGGAGGAAAAAGGAAATGGAGGACGCACATTTGGTCTTAATGAAATCCTAGATAGGACAAAGCAAGGTGGTAAAGCAGATGTGGGGGCTCTGGGAGCAGAGTGCGTGCAGACTGAGGATAGAAGTAACAACAGCTGGGACACACTCATACCAGTGGAAGTGGAAAGTGTTTGAAAACTCCTAAAACCCACTGGAGTTAAAAGTTTGAAATAAAGAAGAGAATCATCTCACATGATTATTGACTTTGTATGGTTGACTTCCTCATGAAGATATCTGAAAGTCAATCATATGGGCCTTCTAAGTATGAGTACTCCACAAAAGTCCATTCTAATGGGAACCTGCTGTTAGGCAAAGGTATGCATAAAGTTTAGAAAAACTGGACTGGAAAGGTGGCTCAGGGGTTAAGCTCCGCCTGCAGGCAGAAGGTCCTGAGTTCAGATCCCAGATCCCACGTAGACGACAGGCGGGAAGCGGGGGCGGCTGCGCTTGGTCCTGGTAGGGCGGAGCTGTGAAATCCCGGGGCAGAAGGAGGTGGAGGTGTCCATGGTGGTTCGCGAATTCGTCCGTGGTTTTACACATACACAGACACCACACCACAGACACACGCACGCGCACAATACACACACGCACAGTTGAATAAATAATAATAAAAATTTAAAAAAAAGTTTAGAAAAACTAAGATTGGAAAGCATACTGAAACATTACTGGCCCAGTTCTTGCCTGGACATGAGCATTCTCTAAATCATTGTAAATCATTACAGAGTTTCAGTCAGCTACCCTTTCATGCCTCTCCATTGAGGAAAGGATTTATTTTAAACCTAAGATATAACAATCACAAGATAGATAGCATTTGCTGGTGTGCACTGATGCACAAGAACAGAAACATTTTGTCTTTTCTGTTTTCAACATCCTCTCATTCTAATGAGGACTTCTGAGATTATCCTCTGTCTGCATCACCTCCCTAGAAGCCTGGGAGGAGAAGCCTAGTTAAACAGATTTCGTGAACATAGTGAATCACAGTCTCTGAAGGATAGAAGTGGAACATTCCAATTGGTTTCTAGGGAATTGTTTTCTATCTCAAATTGAAGGATCTCTGAATAGGAATAAAACTCAAACAGCTAACTCATTTGTGCAAAGGCCAAGAGCAGTTGGGTCATCAATGTCCCAAGGCCTATGATAGTAACCTGTGTGTGCTGGTAAATGGCTGTAATCCTGAGATCTCAATAAAAAAAGATTTTTAAGTTGTTACATTTCCCAGTTCCCATATTGTAATTCTCCCAGTATGTCCACTTTCAAAGAACCAGTGTGACATTACCTAACATGGTGCACAGGAACATGGTATTAATATATTATTTCTATTCAACATAATGTATAGTATGGCATAATAAAATAAGTGATGATTTTATCTTTATATTTTGTTGCTATGTGAGATTTAACTATGGTTGTATTTATCAAATGGATTGCAAGTTTTAACAGCTTGCAGAAGCCAATGCTAGGACACCACAACTTAAAATTATTTTGAGAACTACACAACGCTCCTTTGGTCCGTGAACTAATCATCCTACATGAGCAGTCACACAGAACCTGCCATCTCCAGGTGAGAAAATAAAAGCTGTGGGAATGGTGACCGAAGGCATTATACAGAGATGGATCAGCCGGTAAGCAACATGAAAGAGAAATATTAGTGTGACATAGAACCAAATGTAGCCTCATTCAAAAGCCTGTGCACAGATCAGAGCTAAGAAAAAGTGACTCCAGTGTTGGAGTTGAGTGAATGCATTCACCCCAAGGCAAATGGCCTCTGCGTTTTATATTCTAGTTCAGGCTTTCATAGCAGGGACAACTTGAATCAGATAGAGGGAGAGGAAGAGAAATGCCTTGAAGAGCGTCTGACTCCAGAGCTTTGGAATCAACATGACTGGGAGCAGGATGTGGAGTTTTACAGTTTCAGCCTTACCAAGCAAACATGGTTAGCATGAAAATTCAAGAACCCTGTCTGGAACATCTATCTATAAAATAAGCACATACTCATTCTTCTGAGGATGCATGGCATTTGCAGAAATTGATAGTTCTAAAGGAATCAATTTCACCAACACTCTCTTCACTATCTCAGATTTCCCCAAATCTATCTGCGGGAAACACCAGACAGTGTGTTTTGGGGCCCTCTGTTTCCTGATGGCATGTTCACTTGACAAAGAAAATCATATTTCTCAACCTTCCCAAAACTCATTATGGGCATGGCTGCAGAATTAAAAAATCTTCCAGAGAGCCAAGTAGAGGGAATTGAAAATCTCAATGTTGTCGATCCTGAAGTCAGTGACTCCAGCCAACCAAAGTGGCTCATACAGTGTTTGCATCAGCACTGAAAGACCTATCTCCTAGCGGATCATTAAAAAACCTTGATAACAGCATTATTATATAAGAATTCAAAGATATCGAACTAGAAAGTAGCTCAGGGATTAAACCTCTGTCCGAGTTCAGAAACTGAACCCATGTAAAAATGTCAGGTGCAAATAGCGTTGGCACTATATTTCTGGTCTTGAAAGGTGGAGCCTAGAAACTCCAGAGCAAAAACAAAGAGAAGTAGAACAATCTAGGGTGATTCCTGAAGTCCCTCTTGGGCCTCACACATATACACAATGCCTTCTGATACACATGGATGTTGTGTGTGATACACTACGCACGTGCACACACAATACCACACAAAGTGAAAAAAAAGGCCTAAAAATTTTTTTTCATTTTCATCTACTTAAATTGTTGTAATATGGTCCTCCGTGATTATGCTTCTTCTTCTTTCGTCTTCTTCTTCTTTTTTTTTTTTTTAGAAGAGGAATGCTTTATTTGGCTCATGGTTTCAGAAGTTTCGGTCCATCATAGTGCAGATGGCATGGTGGAGCATCTCTGCACATGGTGACAGGCATGGGGAGCAACAGTCCTTCACGACGCAGCCAGACAAGAAACCAGGAGCCAGGAGCACCTTTCATGAGCTAGACTCTGCCTCCTCAAAGTTTCACAGCCTTCCCAGTAGCACTACCAACTGAGAACAAGTACTAAAAATATGAAGCTCTAGGAAGCATTCAGACTTAAACCCTAACAAACTCTTTTCTGAGAGGGTCAAGTGAATCTCTAGCTCTAGTATACCCAAAAATCAAAATCCACACATTAGCATGGAAAACAGTCAAACGTTTAGTGCAGTATTACATATGTACATATGTGTGCCCACACGTGGATATAAACATATAGGGGAGGGTGTGAATTCATATACACAACAAGCGTGAACACACACAGCATATACATGGGCACATGCATATACACGAGGTTACACATCATTTATACTCATGGCTGAGCCTGAGAAAACTCTATGGAACTGCTCGTACAGCAAAGGCTCCTTTGCTATAGTTAGCGTGTGACGGGCATGTGATGGCTCAGTCTATTTACCCAGAGATTTCCATTAATCAGCACCACTGAAAATAATACAATGTCTTTTAATAAGTGCTAAATATACCAAAGCAACTAAGGGTGGAATTAAATCCAATTGGCTCCTCTCTTTGGTTTGCAAAGAGTGGTTTCAACCAGTGTCCCACACCCTGGAAGCTCTCATTTGGCCAGAAAGCCATTAGACGACAGCCATCAGCTAATGAAGCAGGAAGTGTTTGGAAGCACCTTGAACTACTTCATCAGTCCAAGTAAAATAAGGCAATTAGTAGTAAAATCAAATTGTGTTTAAACTGTGAAGTGAGTGTGAAAACTATTCCCCTGAAAAGTAGTATTAGGTCAAATTGCTGCACTGGGACCCAAGGAGATGATCTCAACTTGCAAGAGAAAAATGTTGCTTTCAAAAGTCATGGAATCAACCTAAATGTCCAACAGTTGACGAGTGGATAAGGAAACTGTGGTACATCTATACAATGGAGTACTACTCAGCCATCAAAATGATGAATTACTGGAATTTGCTGGGAAATGGAGTCATTAGAAAGAATTATATAAGTGAAGTATCTCAAACCCAGAAAATTAAGCGCCGTATGTACTCCCAATAGGTGGCTCCTAGTACCAAACCACCCCAGCCCACATTGAGACACTCAAAGTAAACCTACGTAACACAGTAATTGCAAGGATTATGAACAAGAGAGATGGGTTAGGAGGGCCACACCAGAAACAAGGAGAGAGGGGACCATGTTACAGCAGAGGAAAATAGGCCTCCATCAAGGTCTGCAAGTAAGTAATGAGAAACCTGGTTAAGTTCACAGACGTTCTTCCTGATCTCACCAGAAGGGGAGGCATATAGTCTAGCAGATAAAAAGTAATCATTTTGCAAATGGGTGATGGACCCCTCCCTCAGTGAGGTTATTACCTTCTTATACATCTACCGTTGAATGTGCTATTACAACAAGACTCCAGTTTAACAGCTTTTTGTCTCTGGCCAGGGGGTGACATACAGTGCCCAGCAGAATGGAGTGAAGGGAATTGCAGGAGCAGCAAAACTGCAAAAGAAAATCAACAAACCACAATCCAGAACTTCAGAGACTCTATATCAATCACATAGAACTAGGACAGCCTAATCTCCCCCATCCTGGAACTCAGGGACATTTGCGGAAGGGGGCGGTAAGATTGTAAGAGAAAAGGATGGGAGGAGCAACGATTTGCAAGATTCTCAACAATAGTTGGGGCCAAAGCAATCATAATGGGACTTTGCATGCCCTGCGCAATGTCCAGCGCACTGTTGCCCTCATAAAGTCTAGCATCTGTTAAGGGCACCGAGATCCTGGAGGCAAGGGATTGACAGCCATAGTAGTGATCTTATGCTTAAGGGGAAACAAGAGAAAGGGCTTATGGAATGCCACTGGGTCATTATATGTCATCGGAGAGGAGGACACAGTGGAGAGTTAGGCGTACACAATAAAGGACTCTCTGGGAATTGGGGGGGAGGCACTGGGGGAAGGGGAGGGGGGAGGAGGGGGAGGGAGGGAACTGGTAAAAAATTTAAAATGTATAATTATAAATTTTTTAAAAAAAAATGTTGCTTTCACTGAATTTCATTCTTAAGAATGCTGTGTATCCTAACTATTCTGAAAATTCAAAGACCTTATTCATGGAGGAAAAAGTACCCAGACAGATAGTGTATTAATATACATGCCCCCCCCTATAGAAGAGCAAGTTAATTTCTAACTAGAAATTTGGGGGAATAAGGTGGGATGGGGTGGTTACTTATTATGCAAGAATAAGTGGTTTAAACCAGGGTGTCCTTAACTGTCTGACACATCCGTGTATTTACTTCTAAAGAAAAAAAAAATCAGAATGAAGCTAACATTCAGTCCGTCTCCTAGCAGTAAGAAGCACTGATTCATAGAAAACATGAATCTATTTCAAATGGCCCAAATGTGGGGCCCATGGAGATGTCTACATGGGTAGCAGCAACTTGATCTGCGAGTATGAGGAACTGAATTCAAATCCCCAGTACCCACATTAAATAAAAAAAACTGTGTGTGTGGTTACAAGCACAGCCCAACCCAGGAGTGGGGGCAGAAAGGAAGATTTCTAGGCTGTGGTGACCTCCAGCATAGCTCCAGGTTCAATGACATCACTAGGCTGTGGTGACTTCCAGCATAGCTCCAGGTTCAATGACATCACTAGGCTGTGGTGACTTCCAGCATAGCTCCAGGTTCAATGACATCACTAGGCCTGAGGTGATTTCCAGCATAGCTCCAGGTTCTATGAATCACTAGGCTGAGGTGATTTCCAGCATAGCTCCAGTTCTATGACATGAGGTGACAGAGTAGGACACTTGGCATCTCCTCTGGAACTCCATTCACATAATATAACACCTGGACACACACCACACACACACACACACACACACACAACACACACACACAGAGGCCTGTATACTTCGCTTGAAGCTAAATTTCCAATAAGAAGGTTATTTTTCATTCTCAATAATTCTGGATTACAATCGTTAGATTTATGTGGATAGCATAATGTCATAATTTATAAAGCTAATTCAATACAGCAGAAAATTTAGAGCATAATAATCACAGGAAAACAAAAGTCATTTCAGGTTTAGCATATGATTTTGCTATTACTTCAACAAATGTGACAAGATGATCAATATAAACACCTTAAGAAGGCAAATATAAGTGCATTAGGATGGATCTCTGTCAGAGAACAGGAATGGGTCTGGAAGTTCAAGAAAAGTGAATTTGAGCATTTTCAACTGTTGAAAAGTGCTTGTCTGTGGTTTTGAAAGGAATAATGGTAATAGTCAAAGTATTATAGTATCTTATAGTAATATGAAGTCTGTCTCAATAAAACTGTTATTTAAAAGTAGAACAAGGCTGGAGAGAGGCTCAGGAGTTAAACCTCTTCTTACAAGCAGAAGTCCTGAGTTCAGATACTGAGTCCCACGTAAAATGTCAAGAGTAAATGGCAGTGGCTGACGTCTGATCCTGGAAGGCAGATCCTGGAAAACTCCAGAACAAAGCAAAAAGGTGGTAGAGCAATCCAGGTGATTCTCAAAGTCACCCTTGGGCTTGACGCAGTCAGCCTGCATGGTGCTGAAAATGACCATCAATGGCTTCAGGGAACAAGGGGTTTATTTTCTTATGATAGTCCAGTTACAATCTGTCCAGCTTGATGGGAGAGGGATGCACCAACACCAGGGCCAAGGAACTGGCTACACTATCTCTACATAAATGGTTGAGAGAGGCACGATCCTTACTTGCCAGACCGCATGTCGGCCAAGTATACACAAATGATGGCAACTCCTCAACCAGCTCTCGATTGTATTTCATCTGTTTCAGGCCGTAGTCCACCCACCCATGGGCTGGATCTGCCCCATCAATAGACATCTCTTTAGGTTCATTACTAATTCTCTACAAATGTGCCCAGAGCTCAAAACCCTCAACTGTCAAGTTGACACCTGTGCCTAAACTATGACAGGCCTCCACAG